>WWET01006680.1:0-21932 GCA_011038615.1 Limnodynastes dumerilii
AGGTTTTTCCATTAGTGTCTCTTGTCTCCCCACAATCAATACAACATAAGAGTCAGTCAGTTTATAATACTCTAACAAGCGCTAATAACATTTATATACGTGTAATAAAGTCCTGTTCCTGTTCTCATATAAACCTGTCAAAGGCTGCGCCCCCCGCCGCGTCCAATCAATAAACAACAGATAGAATTGTTCAATATGCGGGATGAGCGCTCATTACCCATAAAACGCCCGATCAATCCGTCCTATAAAGCAGATATTCGGAGTCCGTGCGGAGCGCAGTAGACACAGGCTGAGCGCGTATGAGGGTTTATTGTGGTGTTCACATATCTATGTATTGACGGACACTCATGTTACAAACCGATGCCCCGTGTTATCAGCCAGGAGAGCAAATATGTGATGAATGCAGCGTCTTCCAGGCCCAGACTCCCCGCTGAGACACCACCATTAATGAGGAGGATACGGGTAAAGATTCATCCGCACTGGAGTGTAAATCCCGATGCTGTGTATGGTAAATCCTGCGCAGCCCGTTACAGGCTCACACAAAATGGACGCTGCTCAGATTAGTGTATAGGTTAATGGAAAGAGGGGCATGAAAGGCCGGGGGGGGGGGCCTGTACAGAAACACAGCAATATGTGATGAATGCAGCGTCTTCCAGGCCCAGACTCATGAAAGGCCGGGGGGGGGTAATCTCTAACAGAAACACAGGACAGAAGAAGACGCCATTCAGACGTGAACGAGCAGCTCTGACTCCTGATGCAGGTGTGACAGGTTGCATGCCTTCAGCCAATCACACGGCAGCCATCCATCACTGTAATGTATAGTGGTGATTGCGCTTCAGTGACGATCGCAATGTACTAATAATATGAGACCGGATCCTGAGGAAAGACCATGTCTCTGCACGCTCTGTATATATACACAATACAATATGTATATCTCCACGACAGAGCATGGCCGCCCGATGCTTCATGTGGAATTCAGCCTCTGCAGAGAGGGCCGGGCGCGCTGTGTGTGTGACACGTGCAGGGTGGGTGTGATTAGCCATATATATCGCACAGCGTGGGCCGGGTTTAGCCCTCACGCGTATCCTGTGTTATGTGCGCACGTAATGTTTAATATGTAAGGCAGAGTCCAAGGTATGGAGCCACCATCCACACGTAGGAGAGCAGGGGGTGTGCCAGGGGAACATGGGCAGAGCAGGGGGTGTGCCAGGGGAACACAGGGGCAGAGCAGGGGGTGTGCCAGGGGAACACGGGCAGAGCAGGGGGTGTGCCAGGGGAACACGGGCAGAGCAGGGGGTGTGCCAGGGGAACACAGGGGCAGAGCAGGGGGTGTGCCAGGGGAACACGGGCAGAGCAGGGGGTGTGCCAGGGGAACACAGGGGCAGAGCAGGGGGTGTGCCAGGGGAACACGGGCAGAGCAGGGGGTGTGCCAGGGGAACACAGGGGCAGAGCAGGGGGTGTGCCAGGGGAACACGGGCAGAGCAGGGGGTGTGCCAGGGGAACACAGGGGCAGAGCAGGGGGTGTGCCAGGGGAACACGGGCAGAGCAGGGGGTGTGCCAGGGGAACACAGGGGCAGAGCAGGGGGTGTGCCAGGGGAACACGGGCAGAGCAGGGGGTGTGCCAGGGGAACACAGGGGCAGAGCAGGGGGTGTGCCAGGGGAACACGGGCAGAGCAGGGGGTGTGCCAGGGGAACACAGGGGCAGAGCAGGGGGTGTGCCAGGGGAACACGGGCAGAGCAGGGGGTGTGCCAGGGGAACACAGGGGCAGAGCAGGGGGTGTGCCAGGGGAACACGGGCAGAGCAGGGGGTGTGCCAGGGGAACACAGGGGCAGAGCAGGGGGTGTGCCAGGGGAACACGGGCAGAGCAGGGGGTGTGCCAGGGGAACACAGGGGCAGAGCAGGGGGTGTGCCAGGGGAACACGGGCAGAGCAGGGGGTGTGCCAGGGGAACACAGGGGCAGAGCAGGGGGTGTGCCAGGGGAACACGGGCAGAGCAGGGGGTGTGCCAGGGGAACACAGGGGCAGAGCAGGGGGTGTGCCAGGGGAACACGGGCAGAGCAGGGGGTGTGCCAGGGGAACACAGGGGCAGAGCAGGGGGTGTGCCAGGGGAACACGGGCAGAGCAGGGGGTGTGCCAGGGGAACACAGGGGCAGAGCAGGGGGTGTGCCAGGGGAACACGGGCAGAGCAGGGGGTGTGCCAGGGGAACACAGGGGCAGAGCAGGGGGTGTGCCAGGGGAACACGGGCAGAGCAGGGGGGGTGCCAGGGGAACACGGGCAGAGCAGAGGGCGTGCAGGGGCAGACCAGGGGGTGTGCCAGAGGAACACAGGGGCAGACCAGGGGGTGTGCCAGGGGAACACAGGGGCAGAGCAGGGGGTGTGCCAGGGGAGCGCAGGGGGTGTGTCCTGTTCTCCTGCACGCTGTATTTTGGGCTCACGTGTTCACTGTGAGGACACATCGTTACTATACGCTGACGGCGTCTTCCTCCCCTCCGCTGCCTGTAACACCCGCTCGCTGCGCCGTATTCAAAGATGAGAGAGAGTTACGTGCGACGACCTGCGCCGATCTCTCCTGTCATAGCCTATCTCATGTTACCGTGCGCAGTTTCCGTCTTAAGAAGGGAAACACGCGCAGAGAATGCCCCTCCCCCCGTAGATGGCGTAAATGGCCTGCGCACGCCATGTCCTGATTCTCCGCTATTAGGAAGCAGAAGCTTTGGCCTCAGTTATTAGGATATCGGGTCAGACGCTGAGGAAATAAGAAGCAGGGTTGTTACTTGATATAATGGTTGCGCTGGGCACACGTATAATGTCAGGAGGAGGCGATTCTCCGCTCCATGCCACCTAGAGATAGAGCTGAGTGTTTGTGTCACCGGTATCTCCCCGAAGGCGAATAAGAGGAGAATGTGCTCGGTAAGCAGGCGATCCCATCCCTTCCCGTTTCTCCTCTTCTGATGTTCCTAAATCTTGCTGTCCTTGCAGTTCCTCCCGGCCCACATCCTATCCCTTGTCACGGTCTGATGGGGTTCACGGACGTCTTCAGAAGCTCAGTAGGCAATGTCGCTCCCTCCGTGTTCCTGGCCCAGAGACTCCTCCAAGTGCACTCTATATAATGCGAGAAATCATTTGGCTGGGGATTTATTTCTTTCTAATATAATGAAATTCAGATTTTTCCTCCATAAGCGATTCATCATCTCAGATGTGTTTTACTTCTTCTTTTGAGCTCTGTTCACCGTCGCTGTTATTAAAAATTTAACATCACATAATGGTGCCAATTTTAACTCCCGTCTTCAGTGTAATAGTTCTGCGGCTAATGAGTGCGGTTTAGCCTACGGAAAGAGAGGATATTAATGGGTTTAGGACGAGCCGGTGTTGATTGTAGCAGGGTGAACCTATGAATTACCCGCTGATCACATTACTCTGGTTGTGTTCGCACCTTAGCGTCATTACACTGACCTGGAAATGTGTTATTGGTTTGTACTGCAATTGTGAGGATAATGGGACAGCTCATCTAGAATGTTCCTCTGACCAGCTGCGGCCATGTGACAATTGGGGCGATGATCCGATTGTTGTGTACTATATGGTATGAACCAATCTGTCACATTCCTTCAAGAGAAGTAAAATCTCGGAATAGCGATAAAACGCTCCAGAAATGCGCTCAATAATCGGATTATTCGGCTGTCGCGGGTCTGATGCTGTAAGGTTGGGCACATCGCGGCAGG
This sequence comes from Limnodynastes dumerilii, assembly GCA_011038615.1. NCBI lineage: Eukaryota > Metazoa > Chordata > Amphibia > Anura > Limnodynastidae > Limnodynastes > Limnodynastes dumerilii. The sequence continues at coordinate 3,721 of WWET01006680.1, forward strand.
AGATAGCGCAGTTACCGGGCAGTTCCAGAGGCTAAAGTAAATAGCCCAGATCATACATCCCGTACTTACCTGCCGCAATTGTGGGGGTGTTACATCCGATTCACAAGAGCGCGCCGGGACCTGTGGATTGGACGATATTACAGGGCGTAGCGTGTGGACATAAAGCACCCAACTCACCACTGCTACATGCCGCTGCTACAGTGAATTTGGGGGTCCCATGCATTGTGTTGCAGATAGTGAATTTGGGGGTCCCGTGCATTGTGCTGCAGGTAGCAGTAAATTTGGGGGTCCTGTGCATTGTGCTGCAGATAGTAGTGAATTTGGGGGTCCCGTGTATTATGCTGCAGGTAGAAGTAAACTTGGGGGTCCCATGCATTGTGTTGCAGATAGTGAATTTTGGGGGTCCGTGCATTGTGCTGCAGGTAGCAGTAAATTTGGGGGTCCTGTGCATTGTGCTGCAGATAGTAGTGAATTTGGGGGTCCCGTGTATTATGCTGCAGGTAGAAGTAAACTTGGGGGTCCCATGCATTGTGTTGCAGATAGTGAATTTGGGGGTCCCGTGCATTGTGCTGCAGGTAGCAGTAAATTTGGGGGTCCTGTGCATTGTGCTGCAGATAGTAGTGAATTTGGGGGTCCCGTGTATTATGCTGCAGGTAGAAGTAAACTTGGGGGTCCCATGCATTGTGTTGCAGATAGTGAATTTGGGGGTCCCGTGCATTGTGCTGCAGGTAGCAGTAAATTTGGGGGTCCTGTGCATTGTGCTGCAGATAGTAGTGAATTTGGGGGTCCCGTGTATTATGCTGCAGGTAGAAGTAAACTTGGGGGTCCCATGCATTGTGTTGCAGATAGTGAATTTGGGGGTCCCGTGCATTGTGCTGCAGGTAGCAGTAAATTTGGGGGTCCTGTGCATTGTGCTGCAGATAGTAGTGAATTTGGGGGTCCCGTCGTGTATTGTGTTACAGATAGTGAATTTTGGGGTCCCGTGCATTGTGCTGCAGGTAGCAGTGAGTTTGGGGATCCCGTGCATTGTGCTGCAGGTAGCAGTGAGTTTGGGGGTCCCGTGCATTGTGCTGCAGGTAGCAGTGAGTTTGGGGTCCCGTGCATTGTGCTGCAGGTAGCAGTGAGTTTGGGGGTCCCGTGCATTGTGCTGCAGGTAGCAGTGATTTTGGGGGTCTCGTGCATTGTGACACAGGTAGCAGTGAATTTTGGGGTCCCGTGCGGGGCAGATCTCAGGTGGGTGCTGCCGTCCTATCTCTTGTCTCATTCTCTGCTGTGGTTTTGCCATTTGGCTTTGTACCTCGATATGATGGAAATGGAAGTGAAAGGCTCTTAATGAGGTTTCTCTATTAGCCTCATATATGCTGAACGAGTGTTCGCGGTTTTAATTCACTGACAATAAAAAGGGGATTAGATTTCCGTGACCTTTCCGTACCCCTGTGTCTGCATCATTAAATGCAGCTTGAAGATTGCTTCTCTCTCTCATTAACCTCTTCAGAACGAGCGCCAGTAACGCCGCTGCCGAGGAACATTAACGCCCCAATAGGGCAGCGCGGGAGATGAAGCGTTAACGCTTCTGCCTCTTTTCCGTATCTTGAATATCTCTGGCAGACGGTTTCTGAAGCACCGGAGAATGTGCCAAACCAAACAGGGGCAGCGATTGATAACCGGCAGAGGACGGCCAATGTCAGGGGTGTTATTCCCAGCACCTTGATGTGACGGGTGGCGCTCAGGCAGGAATGAGGAATATTGGATATGTAAATGGTACAGCATTTATCCGGTGCTGAGCGGCCGCAGTCATCTGATGAATCCTAATGTCAGCTTTATTAGATGGAAATGTTACGTGTGGACCATATGTGAAATATTATGTGATAGGGAGATGAGGACGAGAGCTAAGCGTCCCCTGCACCCCCCACACAGTGTATAACGCTGCTCACACAGCAAACACAAAGGCCTAGATCCTAGTCCTCTGCCGTTACAGTCACAACGCCATCCGCAGTAGCCGCGCAATCCAAACTTCCGTACGTGCGAGTGGAGGCCACACCCCTTGCAGTATGGGACGTTCGAAAGCAAGACCCTGCCCTAAATGATGAAGCCGATGCGCAAGGGCTTCACCCCAACCCTTACTGCACAATACTAGTACAAGAAGATATCAAGATCACCGCCAATCGGTTGATTAGATGATACAGGCGATGGCAGTCGCTCAAAAAAAGAGATATACAAAAGTGCTGATTAAAAACATAATCCTTTAATTTAATCAAAACAGACCACATTAAAATCCACAATAGTATAAGACCATTAGTGACAGCACACCCTTTGTATAGGAGATCGTGGATGGAAACAGCGCTGTAGACACGAGCCTCCAGCAACTGAAGCAGCACATACACAGACACAGAAAGAAAGCTCCCCTTACAACCACCAACGCGTTTCAGCTGTATTCCACAGCCTTTATCAAGGTGAAACGCATTTCATCTGTATTCTGCAGCCTTTATCAAGGTTAAACGCGTTTCAGCTGTATTCCACAGCCTTTATCAATGTGAAACGCATTTCAGCTGTATTCCACAGCCATTATCAAGGTGAAACGCGTTTCAGCTGTATTCCACAGCCTTTATCAAGGTGAAACGCATTTCAGCTGTATTCCACAGTCTTTATCAATGTGAAATGCGTTTCAGCTGTATTCCACAGCCTTTATCAAGGTGAAACGCGTTTCAGCTGTATTCTGCAGCCTTTATCAAGGTGAAACGCGTTTCAGCTGTATTCTGCAGCCTCTATCATGGTGCATTGGATTGACGGTGATGTGTTATTGAGATTTCCAGTCGTCAGCCTGGTCCCTGTTAAAGGAGAGAGTGCCTGTTTTTGGGACTACAAATTGTTTCTAACCTCCATACCTCCCGCAGCGTGTACCCATTGTATGTATGCACGCAATCGGAAGTGTGATAGAATTATATACAAGGGAGGCAGCGCTACATTATAACTGGTCAACCAAACACGTGACTGAAAACAGACTCTAAAACAGTAACAATGATGAAGAGACCGGTAACGGTCAGAGAGAGAACGAGCAGTCACCCGTCACCCTGCGCTGATACGTTATCTCCCGGCCACAGCGTCTGCAGCCACCGGGGAGCACTGAATTACATTGCACACCTTACAGAAAGGCAGGAGGAGCATCGGACCCAAGAGCTTACACTCTAGAGTCTCTTCTCTGTGTTGGATGGTGGGGTTACCAGGCACACACGTTACATATCATGTCATGTAGGAACATAATGCCCCCCGACTCTAGATAAAGGGGTAATGAGAGGCAGCAGGGACAGATAGGGGGAGTGTGAGTGTAGACTGGATGAGCTGAGCCTCAGAGCTTACACTCTAGAGGGCTCTGACACTGTGCATGTGGAAAGCGCTGCTAAGTCTGGATCTGCCCATTGTGTGTAACATGATCACTGTTTGTTCTCTGACGCAGGATTCTGATCACGAGGCTCGCGTGGAAGAAGCCGTCACGCGGTTGGTGGTGTGTGCCTTTAAATCTGTGGACGGTGGCACGAGCGACTGGGTTAATCCCACCGAGGTGAGTAACGCCAGCCGTGTGTAAATGGTGTGAATATATACAGACGTCCGTGCCCGTGGACAGTGCCCCAGTATATTACCTTCTGCAGCACCTTTACCCAAACCTCTCTGCCACACTCTACCAAGACCCAGTGCCACCAGCGCCACGGGACACAAGGAAACGCTGATCCCATTGCCCAAACCTCACTTATCCACAACAGGGACCAGACGGCATAGATAGGGGGCGGCATTCAGAGAACCGCATTTTCTCCGATTTCCGTGCGTATTTTTAAGTATGTTTAAACTGAGCATGTGCAGTAACCTTATATACGCCGTTCACGTAGACTATACGCGCAGAAGTGCCTCGCGGACGGCCTTGTGAATGAGACGTGGGTAAATACGCACAGAGGAATTTACATAGAAATGCGCGGGGGGGGGCATTTAAATGATTGGGCACGATCACAAAGATACGCGAGGACATGCGCTCGGAAATGGCCACGAAAAGTTACAGCTGGTCTATGGAGGAAGTCTCCGTGGGCACGGATTAGCAAGGGGGGTGACTGGGGTTTTGGGGGTGTAACTTGCTCCGTCCGTGCGTATATTTGCGGCCCAATCGCCGGACGGATCTCTGAATACAGCCCAGGATTCGCAAAACTACGCACCTAAGTGGCAAGTGCGCTCCCGTGACACGTCCCTCCTGCTGATGGGTTTTAGCTTCTGCCATCTTAGGGCTACTTTAACCTTCCATGCGTTTATATATGCGGAGTCTGCGAAAGAACAGAAGGGCCTAACCCCGCCCACACTGCCCAATATAACTGCCTAACCACGCCCACACTGTCCACTATAACTGCCTAACAGCGCCCACACTGCCCAATATAACTGCCTAACCCCGCCCACACTGCCCAATATAACTGCCTAACCCCGCCCACACTGCCCAATACAAACGCCTAACCCCGCCCACACTGTCCAATACAAACGCCTAACCCCGCCCACACTGTCCAATATAAATGTCTAGCCCCACTGCACCATCACCCCGTCACCCCCATTATATTGCACCACATTGGAGAATTCCCCAGATTCTGGATCTTCAGGGGGGCTTCTGCTGGTAAATTCCCCTGTGGTGGAATAGTCGGAGCATCGGGCCCTGGGGGTAAGAATCAACAACGCTGCGGTTAAAGGGAATCAATGGCTAGAAGAGCTGGTCACATGGGAGAGAGGCGGAGCCTCATGGGTCCAGTCATGTGACGTGTATAGCGCAGTTATTTCCTGCGCAGTCTGTCTATATATATATATAGTGTTTATTATGTGATTTTTGCCTCTCTCGGACCATAGATTGCAGTCTGCAGATTCTTGGTTTCATTCTCACAATAAATACATTTTATAGTTTTATTTAAGCTTCGCGCCCCAGCAAGCTGCAGAAATCACCGGTGTTCTATATAATAGCGCGGTGTCAGCTGCTCGCTCCTCACGTCTATAATTGTCCATGTAAATAAATCTCGGAATATTTATCAGCAGAAAACGCGTTTTCAGACTCGGAAACTTGGGATTGTTTTGATTGCACAGAGCGGAGGCGCTGAGGAGGGGTGTGGGCATAATCGTCCCCCTGAAGGAGAAAATCTGCTGATCGCTCATCGCCAGACAGAACAGAGCGCGTATAAATATTATGTGAGAAGCCAGGAAACGCAGCCTAGGCAGAATAGCGGAGTAACGCCAGGCCAGCGCTACCGGGCGCCTTAACCCTCTGGTGACTGCGCTCATCCCCGCTTCTCCTTGTCCACAGGCCGGACCGACATCTCATGAGACAAATCTACAGTATATAAACAGCGCGGTGTCCGCCTACGCTGAACACAAGAGGGCGGAGGACGAACTGCGAGCGAACTGCAGCGAGCGAGACGTGGAGAGGAAGAAACGACGGATGGACGAGGACCACGGCCGCGCCACGGACAGCACGCCGTTCGGTCCATATCTTGTCCCTGTTTTACCTGCAGCAGAGACAAATGAAATGAACGAGGCAGAAAATGGCAGAGACTGTTTAGCGCCGGAACCTTCGCCGTCCATATCCAGCGATGACGTCTTAGACTGCTTGCTACACCCTCAAGTTGTCGGCCTTGTGGCTCAGCTGCTATTAAATAGGAGGTTGAACAGGTAAACGCAATGATGGCCACCATCTCCTCATCCCCTCATCATCCAATCAGCAATGATTATTCTATAGCCCTGGATACAATGATTCTACATGAAATGATTGCTGAATAGTAACAGTAACCGGAGATATGATCCATGGCAGAGGTCTCAATAGGTACAGGCATAAAGTGCCACCTTGTGTTCTCTCCTGGAATAACAACTCTTTCCAATATTACCCCTAATATTGTAATCAACCAACAACCTCAGTACACACTATTAATATTATAAATACCTGATGGACTGGAGTTCATGGTATTAAAATTATAGGTACCCTGCAGCTCTGAACATATGGCATTAATATTATAAATACCCAGAAACTCGGGGTACACTGTATTCATATTATAAATACCCAGAAACTCGGGGTACACTGTATTCATAGTATAAATACCAGGAAACTCGGGGTACACTGTATTAATAGTATAAATACCAGGAAACTCGGGGTACACTGTATTGATAGTATAAGTACCAGGAAACTCGGGGTACACTGTATTGATAGTATAAATACCAGGAAACTCGGGGTACACTGTATTGATAGTATAAATACCAGGAAACTCGGGGTACACTGTATTGATAGTATAAATACCAGGAAACTCGGGGTACACTGTATTGATAGTATAAATACCAGGAAACTCGGGGTACACTGTATTGATCGTATAAATACCAGGAAACTCGGGGTACACTGTATTGATAGTATAAATACCAGGAAACTCGGGGGACACTGTATTGATAGTATAAATACCAGGAAACTCGGGGGACACTGTATTGATAGTATAAATACCAGGAAACTCGGGGGACACTGTATTGATAGTATAAATACCAGGAAACTCGGGGGACACTGTATTGATAGTATAAATACCAGGAAACTCGGGGGACACTGTATTGATAGTATAAATACCAGGAAACTCGGGGGACACTGTATTGATAGTATAAATACCAGGAAACTCGGGGTACACTGTATTGATAGTATAAATACCAGGAAACTCGGGGGACACTGTATTGATAGTATAAATACCAGGAAACTCGGGGGACACTGTATTGATAGTATAAATACCAGGAAACTCGGGGGACACTGTATTGATAGTATAAATACCAGGAAACTCGGGGGACACTGTATTGATAGTATAAATACCAGGAAACTCGGGGGACACTGTATTGATAGTATAAATACCAGGAAACTCGGGGGACACTGTATTGATAGTATAAATACCAGGAAACTCGGGGTACACTGTATTGATAGTATAAATACCAGGAAACTCGGGGGACACTGTATTGATAGTATAAATACCAGGAAACTCGGGGGACACTGTATTGATAGTATAAATACCAGGAAACTCGGGGGACACTGTATTGATAGTATAAATACCAGGAAACTCGGGGGACACTGTATTGATAGTATAAATACCAGGAAACTCGGGGGACACTGTATTGATAGTATAAATACCAGGAAACTCGGGGGACACTGTATTGATAGTATAAATACCAGGAAACTCGGGGTACACTGTATTGATAGTATAAATACCAGGAAACTCGGGGGACACTGTATTGATAGTATAAATACCAGGAAACTCGGGGGACACTGTATTGATAGTATAAATACCAGGAAACTCGGGGGACACTGTATTGATAGTATAAATACCAGGAAACTCGGGGGACACTGTATTGATAGTATAAATACCAGGAAACTCGGGGGACACTGTATTGATAGTATAAATACCAGGAAACTCGGGGGACACTGTATTGATAGTATAAATACCAGGAAACTCGGGGTACACTGTATTGATAGTATAAATACCAGGAAACTCGGGGGACACTGTATTGATAGTATAAATACCAGGAAACTCGGGGGACACTGTATTGATAGTATAAATACCAGGAAACTCGGGGGACACTGTATTGATAGTATAAATACCAGGAAACTCGGGGGACACTGTATTGATAGTATAAATACCAGGAAACTCGGGGGACACTGTATTGATAGTATAAATACCAGGAAACTCGGGGGACACTGTATTGATAGTATAAATACCAGGAAACTCGGGGTACACTGTATTGATAGTATAAATACCAGGAAACTCGGGGGACACTGTATTGATAGTATAAATACCAGGAAACTCGGGGGACACTGTATTGATAGTATAAATACCAGGAAACTCGGGGGACACTGTATTGATAGTATAAATACCAGGAAACTCGGGGGACACTGTATTGATAGTATAAATACCAGGAAACTCGGGGGACACTGTATTGATAGTATAAATACCAGGAAACTCGGGGGACACTGTATTGATAGTATAAATACCAGGAAACTCGGGGTACACTGTATTGATAGTATAAATACCAGGAAACTCGGGGGACACTGTATTGATAGTATAAATACCAGGAAACTCGGGGGACACTGTATTGATAGTATAAATACCAGGAAACTCGGGGGACACTGTATTGATAGTATAAATACCAGGAAACTCGGGGGACACTGTATTGATAGTATAAATACCAGGAAACTCGGGGGACACTGTATTGATAGTATAAATACCAGGAAACTCGGGGGACACTGTATTGATAGTATAAATACCAGGAAACTCGGGGTACACTGTATTGATAGTATAAATACCAGGAAACTCGGGGGACACTGTATTGATAGTATAAATACCAGGAAACTCGGGGGACACTGTATTGATAGTATAAATACCAGGAAACTCGGGGGACACTGTATTGATAGTATAAATACCAGGAAACTCGGGGGACACTGTATTGATAGTATAAATACCAGGAAACTCGGGGGACACTGTATTGATAGTATAAATACCAGGAAACTCGGGGGACACTGTATTGATAGTATAAATACCAGGAAACTCGGGGTACACTGTATTGATAGTATAAATACCAGGAAACTCGGGGGACACTGTATTGATAGTATAAATACCAGGAAACTCGGGGGACACTGTATTGATAGTATAAATACCAGGAAACTCGGGGGACACTGTATTGATAGTATAAATACCAGGAAACTCGGGGGACACTGTATTGATAGTATAAATACCAGGAAACTCGGGGGACACTGTATTGATAGTATAAATACCAGGAAACTCGGGGGACACTGTATTGATAGTATAAATACCAGGAAACTCGGGGTACACTGTATTGATAGTATAAATACCAGGAAACTCGGGGGACACTGTATTGATAGTATAAATACCAGGAAACTCGGGGGACACTGTATTGATAGTATAAATACCAGGAAACTCGGGGGACACTGTATTGATAGTATAAATACCAGGAAACTCGGGGGACACTGTATTGATAGTATAAATACCAGGAAACTCGGGGGACACTGTATTGATAGTATAAATACCAGGAAACTCGGGGGACACTGTATTGATAGTATAAATACCAGGAAACTCGGGGTACACTGTATTGATAGTATAAATACCAGGAAACTCGGGGGACACTGTATTGATAGTATAAATACCAGGAAACTCGGGGGACACTGTATTGATAGTATAAATACCAGGAAACTCGGGGGACACTGTATTGATAGTATAAATACCAGGAAACTCGGGGGACACTGTATTGATAGTATAAATACCAGGAAACTCGGGGGACACTGTATTGATAGTATAAATACCAGGAAACTCGGGGGACACTGTATTGATAGTATAAATACCAGGAAACTCGGGGTACACTGTATTGATAGTATAAATACCAGGAAACTCGGGGGACACTGTATTGATAGTATAAATACCAGGAAACTCGGGGGACACTGTATTGATAGTATAAATACCAGGAAACTCGGGGGACACTGTATTGATAGTATAAATACCAGGAAACTCGGGGGACACTGTATTGATAGTATAAATACCAGGAAACTCGGGGGACACTGTATTGATAGTATAAATACCAGGAAACTCGGGGGACACTGTATTGATAGTATAAATACCAGGAAACTCGGGGTACACTGTATTGATAGTATAAATACCAGGAAACTCGGGGGACACTGTATTGATAGTATAAATACCAGGAAACTCGGGGGACACTGTATTGATAGTATAAATACCAGGAAACTCGGGGGACACTGTATTGATAGTATAAATACCAGGAAACTCGGGGGACACTGTATTGATAGTATAAATACCAGGAAACTCGGGGGACACTGTATTGATAGTATAAATACCAGGAAACTCGGGGGACACTGTATTGATAGTATAAATACCAGGAAACTCGGGGTACACTGTATTGATAGTATAAATACCAGGAAACTCGGGGGACACTGTATTGATAGTATAAATACCAGGAAACTCGGGGGACACTGTATTGATAGTATAAATACCAGGAAACTCGGGGGACACTGTATTGATAGTATAAATACCAGGAAACTCGGGGGACACTGTATTGATAGTATAAATACCAGGAAACTCGGGGGACACTGTATTGATAGTATAAATACCAGGAAACTCGGGGGACACTGTATTGATAGTATAAATACCAGGAAACTCGGGGTACACTGTATTGATAGTATAAATACCAGGAAACTCGGGGGACACTGTATTGATAGTATAAATACCAGGAAACTCGGGGGACACTGTATTGATAGTATAAATACCAGGAAACTCGGGGGACACTGTATTGATAGTATAAATACCAGGAAACTCGGGGGACACTGTATTGATAGTATAAATACCAGGAAACTCGGGGGACACTGTATTGATAGTATAAATACCAGGAAACTCGGGGGACACTGTATTGATAGTATAAATACCAGGAAACTCGGGGTACACTGTATTGATAGTATAAATACCAGGAAACTCGGGGGACACTGTATTGATAGTATAAATACCAGGAAACTCGGGGGACACTGTATTGATAGTATAAATACCAGGAAACTCGGGGGACACTGTATTGATAGTATAAATACCAGGAAACTCGGGGGACACTGTATTGATAGTATAAATACCAGGAAACTCGGGGGACACTGTATTGATAGTATAAATACCAGGAAACTCGGGGGACACTGTATTGATAGTATAAATACCAGGAAACTCGGGGTACACTGTATTGATAGTATAAATACCAGGAAACTCGGGGGACACTGTATTGATAGTATAAATACCAGGAAACTCGGGGGACACTGTATTGATAGTATAAATACCAGGAAACTCGGGGGACACTGTATTGATAGTATAAATACCAGGAAACTCGGGGGACACTGTATTGATAGTATAAATACCAGGAAACTCGGGGGACACTGTATTGATAGTATAAATACCAGGAAACTCGGGGGACACTGTATTGATAGTATAAATACCAGGAAACTCGGGGTACACTGTATTGATAGTATAAATACCAGGAAACTCGGGGGACACTGTATTGATAGTATAAATACCAGGAAACTCGGGGGACACTGTATTGATAGTATAAATACCAGGAAACTCGGGGGACACTGTATTGATAGTATAAATACCAGGAAACTCGGGGGACACTGTATTGATAGTATAAATACCAGGAAACTCGGGGGACACTGTATTGATAGTATAAATACCAGGAAACTCGGGGGACACTGTATTGATAGTATAAATACCAGGAAACTCGGGGTACACTGTATTGATAGTATAAATACCAGGAAACTCGGGGGACACTGTATTGATAGTATAAATACCAGGAAACTCGGGGGACACTGTATTGATAGTATAAATACCAGGAAACTCGGGGGACACTGTATTGATAGTATAAATACCAGGAAACTCGGGGGACACTGTATTGATAGTATAAATACCAGGAAACTCGGGGGACACTGTATTGATAGTATAAATACCAGGAAACTCGGGGGACACTGTATTGATAGTATAAATACCAGGAAACTCGGGGTACACTGTATTGATAGTATAAATACCAGGAAACTCGGGGGACACTGTATTGATAGTATAAATACCAGGAAACTCGGGGGACACTGTATTGATAGTATAAATACCAGGAAACTCGGGGGACACTGTATTGATAGTATAAATACCAGGAAACTCGGGGGACACTGTATTGATAGTATAAATACCAGGAAACTCGGGGGACACTGTATTGATAGTATAAATACCAGGAAACTCGGGGGACACTGTATTGATAGTATAAATACCAGGAAACTCGGGGTACACTGTATTGATAGTATAAATACCAGGAAACTCGGGGGACACTGTATTGATAGTATAAATACCAGGAAACTCGGGGGACACTGTATTGATAGTATAAATACCAGGAAACTCGGGGGACACTGTATTGATAGTATAAATACCAGGAAACTCGGGGGACACTGTATTGATAGTATAAATACCAGGAAACTCGGGGGACACTGTATTGATAGTATAAATACCAGGAAACTCGGGGGACACTGTATTGATAGTATAAATACCAGGAAACTCGGGGTACACTGTATTGATAGTATAAATACCAGGAAACTCGGGGGACACTGTATTGATAGTATAAATACCAGGAAACTCGGGGGACACTGTATTGATAGTATAAATACCAGGAAACTCGGGGGACACTGTATTGATAGTATAAATACCAGGAAACTCGGGGGACACTGTATTGATAGTATAAATACCAGGAAACTCGGGGGACACTGTATTGATAGTATAAATACCAGGAAACTCGGGGGACACTGTATTGATAGTATAAATACCAGGAAACTCGGGGTACACTGTATTGATAGTATAAATACCAGGAAACTCGGGGGACACTGTATTGATAGTATAAATACCAGGAAACTCGGGGGACACTGTATTGATAGTATAAATACCAGGAAACTCGGGGGACACTGTATTGATAGTATAAATACCAGGAAACTCGGGGGACACTGTATTGATAGTATAAATACCAGGAAACTCGGGGGACACTGTATTGATAGTATAAATACCAGGAAACTCGGGGGACACTGTATTGATAGTATAAATACCAGGAAACTCGGGGTACACTGTATTGATAGTATAAATACCAGGAAACTCGGGGGACACTGTATTGATAGTATAAATACCAGGAAACTCGGGGGACACTGTATTGATAGTATAAATACCAGGAAACTCGGGGGACACTGTATTGATAGTATAAATACCAGGAAACTCGGGGGACACTGTATTGATAGTATAAATACCAGGAAACTCGGGGGACACTGTATTGATAGTATAAATACCAGGAAACTCGGGGGACACTGTATTGATAGTATAAATACCAGGAAACTCGGGGTACACTGTATTGATAGTATAAATACCAGGAAACTCGGGGGACACTGTATTGATAGTATAAATACCAGGAAACTCGGGGGACACTGTATTGATAGTATAAATACCAGGAAACTCGGGGGACACTGTATTGATAGTATAAATACCAGGAAACTCGGGGGACACTGTATTGATAGTATAAATACCAGGAAACTCGGGGGACACTGTATTGATAGTATAAATACCAGGAAACTCGGGGGACACTGTATTGATAGTATAAATACCAGGAAACTCGGGGTACACTGTATTGATAGTATAAATACCAGGAAACTCGGGGGACACTGTATTGATAGTATAAATACCAGGAAACTCGGGGGACACTGTATTGATAGTATAAATACCAGGAAACTCGGGGGACACTGTATTGATAGTATAAATACCAGGAAACTCGGGGGACACTGTATTGATAGTATAAATACCAGGAAACTCGGGGGACACTGTATTGATAGTATAAATACCAGGAAACTCGGGGGACACTGTATTGATAGTATAAATACCAGGAAACTCGGGGTACACTGTATTGATAGTATAAATACCAGGAAACTCGGGGGACACTGTATTGATAGTATAAATACCAGGAAACTCGGGGGACACTGTATTGATAGTATAAATACCAGGAAACTCGGGGGACACTGTATTGATAGTATAAATACCAGGAAACTCGGGGGACACTGTATTGATAGTATAAATACCAGGAAACTCGGGGGACACTGTATTGATAGTATAAATACCAGGAAACTCGGGGGACACTGTATTGCGATGATTCTGCAAGTCGCACACTGCTTAGTGTTACCCTCATGTCACCAGGCGGGGCCGATGATTCTGCAAGTCCCACACTGCTTACTGTTACCCTCATGTCACCAGTCGGGGCCGATGATTATGCAAGTCCCACACTACTTAGTGTTACCCTCATGTCACCAGGTGGGGCCGATAATTCTGCAAGACCCACACTGCTTAGTGTTACCCTGATGTCACCAGGTGGGGCCGATGATTATGCAAGTCCCACACTGCTTAGTGTTACCCTGATGTCACCAGGCGGGGCCGATGATTCTGCAAGTCCCACAGAAGAGTCCACAGACTCATTGATCGATTTCTGCAGGAAATTATTCACAGGCCCATGAATTAAACAGAAAGCAGGAACATCGATAGCAGCACTTCTCTACCCTTGGTATTAATATGGTATATACCCACCAGCCCAGAGTACATGGTATAAATATTATATATACCCACCAGCCTGGAGTACAGGGTATTAATATTATATATACCCACCAGCCCAGAGTACATGGTATTAATATTATATATATACCCACCAGTCTGGAGTACATGGTATTAATATTATAAATACTCGTTAACCAGGAGTACATGGTATTTGGAGCTTTCGTATTCAGTATTACCTCTCTCCTCGTGTTGACCTCCGGGACCTAAGCAGTGAGGAAGGCCTACATCCATAGCCCACGATTTCTGTTTACTTACGCTAACCCGGGGTCCCTGAGCCAGATTAAAGGAAAAAAACAGTTGCCGTGACAATGGTATTAAAAGCCGGAGTTTGCAGTATTTTTCTTATATCTGAACTCCGAGCGCAGCGATGCCATAACGCAGGGTCCAGTCCTAAGGCTTCCGTGTTTACCATTATTATAAAGTACATGAATTCCAGCTTTTCAGTATCTTCTGTGAAAACTGATTGATTCTTTGATCCTTTTATTGATTTCTGCAGGAAAATATTTAGTGGCTTATTTCATTAACACGGTGGGGGAACATACGCAGCAGACATTTGTTTCTTCGTATATTCCCTCTCCCTGCAGTCAGTGAAGGCAGCGGCGGAGAGCCCGGTGATCTGTGATGCTGTTATTGATGGGATTGCATAGAATGCGGTGTATTTACCTTTAATAATCAGACTTTTATCTCCCTTTGTATTCTCCTGGGTTCCTCTACCTCCCAGTTCCTCCCAGCGATGAGACACAGAATATCCCAGCTGTGCTGCCCAGCAGCCTATCATTACATATTCTCTTCATTCCCTGCCATGTGCCCACAGATGCCCCCTGGCAGCAGGTACCCAGGTGTTGTGTTTTCTGTTGAAAAACGGCTCAAATATTTCCACTGGCAAATACGCCTCAACTCTCCCATCGCCGCACTCAATCCAATCATCGCTCCACGCGTCTGGCTGTTTCCTGTCATGAAGATGAAATATGGCCGCACGGTTACAGGAGCAATTGATTTCCGGATGACAGTGCGTTCCTGAGGGGAAGCCAAGCCGCAGTCTGTTTCCATTCCGCCCAGTTCAGTTTCTACGTGAGATTTTTCCGCCAATGATGATCGCTGCGCGTTCATTAGACGCCTCGGCCTGCTGGGAATTTTCTGCAAATCTGGAAAAAGTTTTAATACTTTGCAATGTTCCAGTCTGACAGGTGGAGAGAAACAGCAGAATTCCTGGGGTTATCCTGCGATTTATGTTTAAGCCAATCCATTAATGAAGTTATTTCTCGCAGTCCTCCAGTATCAGCAGAGTCTTTTTTGTATTATGTTCTAAATGAAACTGCGATTGCAATGATGTCAGCTTTTTGGTGTAATACTAAAGTGCTAAATTATATTCGTGTTATAAGCTGTAAAACTTCAAAGATGCAAATTTTCCAAAAGGTTTCCACAACTTCGGCCAATAGTTAATTGTACTTTTCCTGATAATGAAAGCTGGTCACCAGCTTTCTGGAGTTCTGCTCATACACTGCTATTGGAACACACCGGCACGATCCCGCGATCCTACAAATAAAGTTTTTCTGATGGCGGTTATGAATATTCAGTAACTGCTTTCAAATAATAAGGCCCTGAAAAGTCTGGGGGCAGATTTACTAAGCTGCAGGTTTGCAAAAGTGGAGATGTTGCCCATAGCAACCAATCAGAGCTGACATCAGAACCGATCTAGCTGACATTCTCCAGTATGTAATAGGAAAGTGAGAGCCAGAATCTGATTGGTTGCTATGGGCTTCCTATACATTACAATATCACAGCGTCGTCTCATTTCATTGGCTGGCTTTTACAGACTTTCCATAGCAGCGTTTACAGCATTTTATGCCTTAACTTAGATTTTGCTGATCCTTAAAACATCATCGCCATAAAAAAGGAGCAGAACGTAGACACGATGGAGCGAATTTACAGACTTGTTGTTTTTACATGTATAGAAGATGATAAAATTGAAATTCTTTCTTAAAGAGTTTTGTTGGGATCCAGAGTCTTGGTGTAAAACACACGCTCGTGCGATGGTTGTTTCCAGACATCCCTGCGAGCGATCAGGAGGCCACGCCCCTCTCTCACTCAGAGTTCTGATTGGTGCACGCTACCTTAAAACTACTTTTCCGTCTTCACTTATATTGGGGAGGTATTGGAAGTCTGGATACCGTGGTCACCCTGTATTGCGCACTTAATGTACGTTTACATAATAATCCGCTCCCACTTGGGACAGAACCTACCCGAAAACCGCGTAATTCTGCATTGTGCAGATCTCAAATCGATCGTGACACGTGTAGTGTGCACATGGGAAAAACACAAAGGTCCGATGCGAGCTGTCGTGAAACGCCATCTGTACGGAAGTCTGGATCCATTTATTTCTTTAGATTCCTCTGGAAGACGATCATCGTGCAAATCAATTCATCCTTTTTACAATATTTCTATTCCTCCAATAAAAATGTCAGCCGCACACAGACAATCTGTGATTCCACAGTGCATAGAGCTCAGAGGGGTCTTCCAAAGGCTCACTTGCCATGAAATCATAAACAGGAAAATACAATGCAAAATACCAGTAATCATCTTGTAGGGAATACAGGGATCTTTTTTCCTGGGGCCGAGGTTTAAGATCCTGAAATGAAGCCTTTTAGGAGCATTTATGGACTGAAGACACCTTTAGAGGCCTGTCCCGGGTTTCATAAATATAACCAATAAATCGGGCCTCGGAGCGTAATATTTACATACGCCAAAGATCTGAAAGATGAAGCATCTGATTTCTGATGTAGATCCTGGCAGAGGCCGACGCCGCATCATTTTACCAGATTTAATATATTTTTAAAACTATAAATCTTGTTTTAAATAAATTGGCCCAGAGACGCGTTGCACAACAGACACCCGTTATCCTGTGATTGATGGCGGGAGATTGTTATGGGACAGAAACTTGGATACACATTTCATAAATCAAATCACTAAAACACAAAATTGTCTATTCGTCTTCATGCACAAGTCTAACACAGATGAAGCGATGTCTTAGTCTCGGTGGAACCGTTACTGGAGTTACCAGAGAAATCCACAGTATCATCATTTATTTATTCTTTATTGACCGGCCCTCATCTCACCGGACACGGCCCTCGCAGCCTCTTCTCTGGGCATAATTCACAGAGTTCCTGGATGCTAAATCAGAATACAATAACCAGGACATCCCATTTTCTGTTATATAGATGAAGTTATAAAGATGATGCTGGTGGAGATGTAGAGGGTTTTATTTCTAGTACCAGGGGAATGAAAATGCATCTCATTGTGTGTAAATTCATTACAAGCTTTAGAACAAAAAGGAAGAGGATTATTGTATAGATAGGGTTGGACTATGGCTCTTTTGTAGTAAGGATTGCGTGTGCCAAGGATTAAGGTCTAGAAGAGTTTGTTTTTGAGATTGAAGTAAATTTGACAAGATTAATGCTTACTCTTGTATTTTCATGAATGTCAATTTATAGTTAGTCTTCATTAGAGTATGATTTGAGTCTATAGCTATGGTCTTGGTTTAGAGTTATACATTGAGTTTAAGATTAAAGTAGGAGCTAGTCTACAGTTAGTCTTAGATTAAAGTTTGGATAGTTAGTCTGGAATTACAGTATGAGTTGGGTCTATAGTTAGTCTGGAATTACAGTATGAGTTAGGTCTATAGATAGTCTGGAATTACAGTATGAGCTGGGTCTATAGTTAGTCTGGATTTACAGTATGAGTTGGGTATATAGATAGTCTGAAATTACAGTATGAGTTGGGTCTATAGTTAGTCTGGAATTACAGTATGAGTTGGGTCTATGGTTAGTCTGGATTTACAGTATGAGTTGGGTCTATAGTTAGTCTGGATTTACAGTATGAGCTGGGTCTATAGTTAGTCTGGAATTACAGTATGAGCTGGGTCTATAGTTAGTCTGGAATTACAGTATGAGCTGGGTCTATAGTTAGTCTGGAATTACAGTATGGGTTGGGTATATTGGTAGTCTAGGATTCTAG
>WWET01006680.1:44436-58515 GCA_011038615.1 Limnodynastes dumerilii
CTGCGGGATCTGCCAGGCGACATGGAAACTGTTTGCGGGAACATCCTCAAACACGACCGCCGTTATCTCCTTACTACCTTCATCAACCTGGAAGAGAAGAAACGCGTTGTGCTACACATTACAGCATAAAAGATCAGAGGAGAAGTCTGTGTTATAGAAGGTGACGGAATCCCTCAGAATCTTCGCTGTACTCAGACACTTAAGATTTTAGGTAACCACCATTAGAAGTCCGTAGTTTGTAACGTACGCTAGGATGGTTAAATGTCGCGTTCAGTTCTAATTTTCACCCCAGTCCATTATTCCGTCCCAGAGCTCTTGAGACAGGTGACTATGCAGCCTCAGTTGTGAGAATATAGTAAGTATAATGTCTGTTACTTACGCTCCTCAGCACCGCCGTGTAAGCCCCTCCGAAATCCAGCAGCCCCAGTTTCATGGTGTACTCTGTTGTTCCAATGATAGCATTCAGAACAGCACTGATGAGATGAGATAAGACAGAAGCAGTATGAGAAGGATGTGTGTAATGGAGGCGTGTGCAGACTGAACAATATTCTGTCATCTACGGTAATGCAGGGGGCAGTCACCGTTACGGCCAATCACGTTCTGTGTTTCCGAGCCCACAACCAATGACTTAAAGCCAGCAAACGCCACATTCTCACCCCAGCTGATTTTCAGTGTAGGGAGCGGTAGGGAGCAGCATGTAACAAGCTCTATGTAAAGCACAGCGATTGATGATACATTATCTGCAATATATAAAGCGATTACGGAACTCACTCTTTAGATCGCTTCTGCGTCGCATAGTCCGATATCATGTTCATATTCACATCAACAATGTGTTCTCCAACTGTGATGTTCTTCACGTTGACTTCCAGCATATTGATGAACCTGTCCAAAGCAGAAGAGTGATGAGGAAATATGAGACCCCGGAAACCCTCCAATCACAATATGAGGCTCAGATCCAGTGCTGTGAATTGTGCTGAACTTACATACTGCGCCTGAGCTGCGTGAGAATTCCTGCTAACCAATCAAACGTGTTCCGAGCCATACAACAATGACTTCAGACAGAGGGGAAGGGCTAAAATAAAAAGTGGGCGTTTCCTCTTAATCAGGTGACTGTGTAGGTGTTCCCTCTCTCTGTCATAAGACAGAGAGGCGGGGCTGAGTTAACAAGCTTTAGGCGTTCCCTCTATCTTTGTACTCATCAGGGCCTGTCCATATGAGTGGGAGGAGTTACAATGCGAATGCATGGGTGTCCGCATAGTGCGACAATGGATCTAGGGATCAAATCTGCATGTAGCCCAAGACGTGGGATCAGGGAACAGGCGTAGCAGCATTTTTTGGGGACATTGGGGTAGCTCCAGAACTCTGCTTGCAATCCGTTTACTAGCGTAGCGTATTTCCGCGTGCGTACCTCCTAGACACTCCCCTAGGCACACCCCTTGAATGTACGTACTTTGACTGATTTTACGCTTTCCAAACCCTACCTCAACATTTGGCCGCGTGACCGCTGTCGTCCGCACACGTACGGATGAGCAACATGGACTTACGCAGCTAAGCACGCCCATACTGTACATTTTAAATGCAAACCCCGCCTACATTGCGTAGTTTAGACGTACTTTTGGCACACGTAAAATTGGCACGCCCACAGATGAATGGCCCATACGCTCAGAGTTACGTTACGTAGCGTATTATCACGCCATTTTATGTGTCCGCCAGGCGTAAATTCGCACAGAAGCGTAGTTATGGATCTGCGCCATTGGCCTTATCGGCAGCAAGCAACCTTCCTTCATACTTTATAAATGTCTGTAATTTATGTGGCTCCTCCCACTGATATATAGAGGGGTGTTAAGATTTATGCACGGTACAAACCTCACGGCCGCTAATCCGTTGGGTGGTTTCTGATTCTTATCTTGGATCTGCGAGAGAAGAACAATTGACTTTTATTATTTTAGAATAGTCACAAAATATCGATGGAGGCGGCGATCAGCGCCATTTCCATCCTATCTGCCCCTCTCCCCTGTGTCCCCCTGACATCGCAGGTTCTGTTGTTACTCTTTGTATTTTATTGTGGATTAGAATTAAAGGAAACACTTAAAGTTCATGACTTAATATTCCGGACCTACCAGCCTGCAAACTAATGCGTTATTGACGACGTTGACCAATAAGCTGTTTGCGGTTTTCTCTGTCAGTGTCACGGAGCAGGATAAACCTCCGGTCAGTTCCACCTGAGCGTTGCTGATGCCGCTGACATTAAACTTGGCGTAATCTGGATCCTGAGGACACAAAACACAGTAACATCAGCCAGATTGTATGCCTTCTGTAACTTTACCTAGGGAAGACAAAGATTTACAAATAAGGCAAAATGGAGGCGTTGTCCATAGCAACCAGTCAGATGCTGTTACTTATACACAAGATGACAGCAGGATTCTGATTGGCTGTTATGGGCCACACCTCAACTTGTTTAGTGATTTAGAAAATCTTCTTTATATTAAAAGCAAAAGACAGACATCTTGGACTGGATCCCCGGGCAACGGTTGCATACAGATTCCACGGTATCTAAGCAACTGTACCGCTAACCACACCCCCTGTAATAGCCAGGGCTTACCATAAGTTTTACACCCCCTTAAGAATGCAAGATGGCGGCAGCTTGGTGGTCTGGATGGTTACACATAGCAAGGGTGCGCCAATTCTCTACGTGTAAAACGAAGTCCCACCCACTTGCATTGCAACCCGGTCCAAACGCACATAAAAGAAGGAAAATCGTATCTTTGCGTCACCCAGTGATTCCCAGTCAGACACGCAAGGCCTCCTATACCCCGGGGTTATCCCAGATTTCTGTTTAACATCTATTATATACACACAATATTCCTGGCGCTTATTATCAGAACATAAGTGGAGGTGGCTGAAGTACTCTGTGCTGCTGTAAT
The DNA here is from genome assembly GCA_011038615.1 of Limnodynastes dumerilii. Lineage (NCBI taxonomy): Eukaryota > Metazoa > Chordata > Amphibia > Anura > Limnodynastidae > Limnodynastes > Limnodynastes dumerilii. The sequence continues at coordinate 47,361 of WWET01006680.1, forward strand.
CACTTCTACATCGTCATTGGCTGCTGGTAATGTCTTCTCTCTTATACCTGAGTGAGGGCAGTTTCAGAGCCTTAATGTGATTATGTCCCCCCAAACCGTATGCACCTACCACGAAATTTGCGCTGTCCACCGCGGGTTGGGAGAACGCAGTGTTTCCGGGAAGCTGAACCCTAACGTTCTCTTTGCCGAAATTCAAGACCTGTAGGAAGGTTTCTCCATTTTTCGGCTCGGCGGGATTTGTTTCCTGTGGGGGGGTAACACACGTAGATTGTAACACCCCCCATTGATGGCAGAGCAGAGGGGTAATAGGAAAGAGGGGGCATTGCTTGTGGCATAATAACATGTGTGGGGAGGGCATTTATGTCATTTATAGTGGCATCGGAACAAAATAAAATCTTGCTCCTTCCCCAAATTTAAATGTCCTGACGCCCCGGTAATCATCTGTATATATGGGAGACCGTTACTGTTATAGGACGGGGAGACACAGGAAAGAGGGACACGCAGGATGGTGGACACGCAGGATGGGGAGACACACAGGATGGTGGACACACAGGATGGGGAGACAGGATGGGGAGACACACAGGAAAGAGGGACACTCAGGATGGTGGACACGCAGGATGGGGAGACACACAGGATGGTGGACACGCAGGATGGTGGACACACAGGAAAGGGAGACACAGGGCAGGGGGACACACAGGAAAGGGAGACACAGGATGGGGGGACACATAGGAAAGGGAGACACAGGACGGGGTGGCACATAGGAAAGGAAGACACAGGACGGGGTGGCACATAGGAAAGGAAGACACAGGACAGGGGGACACAGGACGGGAGGGGCACATAGGAAAGGAAGACACAGGACGGGGACACAGGACGGGAGGGGCTCATAGGAAAGGAAGACACAGGACGGGGACACAGGACGGGAGGGGCACATAGGAAAGGAAGACACAGGATGGGGACACAGGACGGGGGGGGGCACATAGGAAAGGAAGACACAGGACGGGGACACAGGACGGGGAGACACACATGAAAGGGAGAGACAGAACGGGTACATTGAGGACTCACATTAATTTTGATCTCTACAATCGCGGCGACTGCAAACGCCAACGCTGCCAAGATCATCCCAATGGTTATCTTCGGGATGGGCCTGAGGGGGAATGAGGAGGATTCATTATTAGGAATAACCATGTCCGGGTCTCTGGTGACGTATTGGACATCACTCACTTCAGCGGCAGTTTACACAGCTTGAAAAGCGGATAAATGCCGAGATCAAACACCGGGATCAGGATGAGGATCAGAAGCGGATTCAGAATCTGGGGAAGAAAATAACATTGTGATTGGAGAAAAACCATCCCGATACAATGTAACTCGTGTTACTATAGCAACCAGTGTGTGTTATTAGTATTCTAAAGTTGTGCTGTGTGTACTGCCATATATCCAGCACGTGCCTCTGTATTATTATATTATCAGTGCCCGTGCCCTCGTCCTTTCCCGCAGAGACTATTGCAATACGCAGCTTACTTCCCCTCTATCCTGTACACATTGCGGTGCCGTGATTACACCCCATGCATTCTGCTGCACCTTGTTACATAGAAATCCCTTTATTATAATGTCTTTGTAAGGATACGTTTATGTCTGTTCCAAGCCTGGTGATATTTCTCTGCTGTATTGGCCTCCACTCATCAGCAACCCCTTTCTGTGAAGTCATTTTTCCTCTGAACCTCCGTCCCTCCCGTGTCTATGGGCCTGAACTAGAGTTACAGCCGCCTGTTACAAAAATGGGGCTTTCCCCCCCTTTACGTATGCTGTATCTCCACCGTCAATGCGGGGATAGGCATGCAGATTAGGGGACGGACAAGCCCTGTTACGATCAGCTATGAAAGAATGCAGAGCTAATCGGAAACATTAGGGTAATGCAAGTGTCCAGATTTAAGCCCGACAGCAGGGAGTGCACACTATGATGGCGGCCATATGGATCTATCATATCCCCCTCTCCCTCATGTACCTGGCTATATCCTTCTATCATATCCCCCTCTCCCTCCTGTATCTGGTTATATCCCTTCTATCATATCCCCCTCTCCCTCCTGTACCTGGTTATATCCTTCTATCATATCCCCCTCTCCCTCCTGTACCTGGTTATATCCCTTCTATCATATCCCCCTCTCCCTCCTGTACCTGGTTATATCATAGTAACGCTGGTCAGTATCTGTGTAATAATATAATAGTTTAATAGTATTAGAGATGATAGGTGATAAATAACAGTGTAATAGTAACGCTGGTCAGTATCTGTGTAATAATATAATAGTTTAATAGTATTAGAGATGATAGGTGATAAATAACAGTGTAATAGTAACGCTGGTCAGTATCTGTGTAATAATATAATAGTTTAATAGTATTAGAGATGATAGGTGATAAATAACAGTGTAATAGTAACGCTGGTCAGTATCTGTGTAATAATATAATAGTTTAATAGTATTAGAGATGATAGGTGATAAATAACAGTGTAATAGTAACGCTGGTCAGTATCTGTGTAATAATATAATAGTTTAATAGTATTAGAGATGATAGGTGATAAATAACAGTGTAATAGTAACGCTGGTCAGTATCTGTGTAATAATATAATAGTTTAATAGTATTAGAGATGATAGGTGATAAATAACAGTGTAATAGTAACGCTGGTCAGTATCTGTGTAATAATATAATAGTTTAATAGTATTAGAGATGATAGGTGATAAATAACAGTGTAATAGTAACGCTGGTCAGTATCTGTGTAATAATATAATAGTTTAATAGTATTAGAGATGATAGGTGATAAATAACAGTGTAATAGTAACGCTGGTCAGTATCTGTGTAATAATATAATAGTTTAATAGTATTAGAGATGATAGGTGATAAATAACAGTGTAATAGTAACGCTGGTCAGTATCTGTGTAATAATATAATAGTTTAATAGTATTAGAGATGATAGGTGATAAATAACAGTGTAATAGTAACGCTGGTCAGTATCTGTGTAATAATATAATAGTTTAATAGTATTAGAGATGATAGGTGATAAATAACAGTGTAATAGTAACGCTGGTCAGTATCTGTGTAATAATATAATAGTTTAATAGTATTAGAGATGATAGGTGATAAATAACAGTGTAATAGTAACGCTGGTCAGTATCTGTGTAATAATATAATAGTTTAATAGTATTAGAGATGATAGGTGATAAATAACAGTGTAATAGTAACGCTGGTCAGTATCTGTGTAATAATATAATAGTTTAATAGTATTAGAGATGATAGGTGATAAATAACAGTGTAATAGTAACGCTGGTCAGTATCTGTGTAATAATATAATAGTTTAATAGTATTAGAGATGATAGGTGATAAATAACAGTGTAATAGTAACGCTGGTCAGTATCTGTGTAATAATATAATAGTTTAATAGTATTAGAGATGATAGGTGATAAATAACAGTGTAATAGTAACGCTGGTCAGTATCTGTGTAATAATATAATAGTTTAATAGTATTAGAGATGATAGGTGATAAATAACAGTGTAATAGTAACGCTGGTCAGTATCTGTGTAATAATATAATAGTTTAATAGTATTAGAGATGATAGGTGATAAATAACAGTGTAATAGTAACGCTGGTCAGTATCTGTGTAATAATATAATAGTTTAATAGTATTAGAGATGATAGGTGATAAATAACAGTGTAATAGTAACGCTGGTCAGTATCTGTGTAATAATATAATAGTTTAATAGTATTAGAGATGATAGGTGATAAATAACAGTGTAATAGTAACGCTGGTCAGTATCTGTGTAATAATATAATAGTTTAATAGTATTAGAGATGATAGGTGATAAATAACAGTGTAATAGTAACGCTGGTCAGTATCTGTGTAATAATATAATAGTTTAATAGTATTAGAGATGATAGGTGATAAATAACAGTGTAATAGTAACGCTGGTCAGTATCTGTGTAATAATATAATAGTTTAATAGTATTAGAGATGATAGGTGATAAATAACAGTGTAATAGTAACGCTGGTCAGTATCTGTGTAATAATATAATAGTTTAATAGTATTAGAGATGATAGGTGATAAATAACAGTGTAATAGTAACGCTGGTCAGTATCTGTGTAATAATATAATAGTTTAATAGTATTAGAGATGATAGGTGATAAATAACAGTGTAATAGTAACGCTGGTCAGTATCTGTGTAATAATATAATAGTTTAATAGTATTAGAGATGATAGGTGATAAATAACAGTGTAATAGTAACGCTGGTCAGTATCTGTGTAATAATATAATAGTTTAATAGTATTAGAGATGATAGGTGATAAATAACAGTGTAATAGTAACGCTGGTCAGTATCTGTGTAATAATATAATAGTTTAATAGTATTAGAGATGATAGGTGATAAATAACAGTGTAATAGTAACGCTGGTCAGTATCTGTGTAATAATATAATAGTTTAATAGTATTAGAGATGATAGGTGATAAATAACAGTGTAATAGTAACGCTGGTCAGTATCTGTGTAATAATATAATAGTTTAATAGTATTAGAGATGATAGGTGATAAATAACAGTGTAATAGTAACGCTGGTCAGTATCTGTGTAATAATATAATAGTTTAATAGTATTAGAGATGATAGGTGATAAATAACAGTGTAATAGTAACGCTGGTCAGTATCTGTGTAATAATATAATAGTTTAATAGTATTAGAGATGATAGGTGATAAATAACAGTGTAATAGTAACGCTGGTCAGTATCTGTGTAATAATATAATAGTTTAATAGTATTAGAGATGATAGGTGATAAATAACAGTGTAATAGTAACGCTGGTCAGTATCTGTGTAATAATATAATAGTTTAATAGTATTAGAGATGATAGGTGATAAATAACAGTGTAATAGTAACGCTGGTCAGTATCTGTGTAATAATATAATAGTTTAATAGTATTAGAGATGATAGGTGATAAATAACAGTGTAATAGTAACGCTGGTCAGTATCTGTGTAATAATATAATAGTTTAATAGTATTAGAGATGATAGGTGATAAATAACAGTGTAATAGTAACGCTGGTCAGTATCTGTGTAATAATATAATAGTTTAATAGTATTAGAGATGATAGGTGATAAATAACAGTGTAATAGTAACGCTGGTCAGTATCTGTGTAATAATATAATAGTTTAATAGTATTAGAGATGATAGGTGATAAATAACAGTGTAATAGTAACGCTGGTCAGTATCTGTGTAATAATATAATAGTTTAATAGTATTAGAGATGATAGGTGATAAATAACAGTGTAATAGTAACGCTGGTCAGTATCTGTGTAATAATATAATAGTTTAATAGTATTAGAGATGATAGGTGATAAATAACAGTGTAATAGTAACGCTGGTCAGTATCTGTGTAATAATATAATAGTTTAATAGTATTAGAGATGATAGGTGATAAATAACAGTGTAATAGTAACGCTGGTCAGTATCTGTGTAATAATATAATAGTTTAATAGTATTAGAGATGATAGGTGATAAATAACAGTGTAATAGTAACGCTGGTCAGTATCTGTGTAATAATATAATAGTTTAATAGTATTAGAGATGATAGGTGATAAATAACAGTGTAATAGTAACGCTGGTCAGTATCTGTGTAATAATATAATAGTTTAATAGTATTAGAGATGATAGGTGATAAATAACAGTGTAATAGTAACGCTGGTCAGTATCTGTGTAATAATATAATAGTTTAATAGTATTAGAGATGATAGGTGATAAATAACAGTGTAATAGTAACGCTGGTCAGTATCTGTGTAATAATATAATAGTTTAATAGTATTAGAGATGATAGGTGATAAATAACAGTGTAATAGTAACGCTGGTCAGTATCTGTGTAATAATATAATAGTTTAATAGTATTAGAGATGATAGGTGATAAATAACAGTGTAATAGTAACGCTGGTCAGTATCTGTGTAATAATATAATAGTTTAATAGTATTAGAGATGATAGGTGATAAATAACAGTGTAATAGTAACGCTGGTCAGTATCTGTGTAATAATATAATAGTTTAATAGTATTAGAGATGATAGGTGATAAATAACAGTGTAATAGTAACGCTGGTCAGTATCTGTGTAATAATATAATAGTTTAATAGTATTAGAGATGATAGGTGATAAATAACAGTGTAATAGTAACGCTGGTCAGTATCTGTGTAATAATATAATAGTTTAATAGTATTAGAGATGATAGGTGATAAATAACAGTGTAATAGTAACGCTGGTCAGTATCTGTGTAATAATATAATAGTTTAATAGTATTAGAGATGATAGGTGATAAATAACAGTGTAATAGTAACGCTGGTCAGTATCTGTGTAATAATATAATAGTTTAATAGTATTAGAGATGATAGGTGATAAATAACAGTGTAATAGTAACGCTGGTCAGTATCTGTGTAATAATATAATAGTTTAATAGTATTAGAGATGATAGGTGATAAATAACAGTGTAATAGTAACGCTGGTCAGTATCTGTGTAATAATATAATAGTTTAATAGTATTAGAGATGATAGGTGATAAATAACAGTGTAATAGTAACGCTGGTCAGTATCTGTGTAATAATATAATAGTTTAATAGTATTAGAGATGATAGGTGATAAATAACAGTGTAATAGTAACGCTGGTCAGTATCTGTGTAATAATATAATAGTTTAATAGTATTAGAGATGATAGGTGATAAATAACAGTGTAATAGTAACGCTGGTCAGTATCTGTGTAATAATATAATAGTTTAATAGTATTAGAGATGATAGGTGATAAATAACAGTGTAATAGTAACGCTGGTCAGTATCTGTGTAATAATATAATAGTTTAATAGTATTAGAGATGATAGGTGATAAATAACAGTGTAATAGTAACGCTGGTCAGTATCTGTGTAATAATATAATAGTTTAATAGTATTAGAGATGATAGGTGATAAATAACAGTGTAATAGTAACGCTGGTCAGTATCTGTGTAATAATATAATAGTTTAATAGTATTAGAGATGATAGGTGATAAATAACAGTGTAATAGTAACGCTGGTCAGTATCTGTGTAATAATATAATAGTTTAATAGTATTAGAGATGATAGGTGATAAATAACAGTGTAATAGTAACGCTGGTCAGTATCTGTGTAATAATATAATAGTTTAATAGTATTAGAGATGATAGGTGATAAATAACAGTGTAATAGTAACGCTGGTCAGTATCTGTGTAATAATATAATAGTTTAATAGTATTAGAGATGATAGGTGATAAATAACAGTGTAATAGTAACGCTGGTCAGTATCTGTGTAATAATATAATAGTTTAATAGTATTAGAGATGATAGGTGATAAATAACAGTGTAATAGTAACGCTGGTCAGTATCTGTGTAATAATATAATAGTTTAATAGTATTAGAGATGATAGGTGATAAATAACAGTGTAATAGTAACGCTGGTCAGTATCTGTGTAATAATATAATAGTTTAATAGTATTAGAGATGATAGGTGATAAATAACAGTGTAATAGTAACGCTGGTCAGTATCTGTGTAATAATATAATAGTTTAATAGTATTAGAGATGATAGGTGATAAATAACAGTGTAATAGTAACGCTGGTCAGTATCTGTGTAATAATATAATAGTTTAATAGTATTAGAGATGATAGGTGATAAATAACAGTGTAATAGTAACGCTGGTCAGTATCTGTGTAATAATATAATAGTTTAATAGTATTAGAGATGATAGGTGATAAATAACAGTGTAATAGTAACGCTGGTCAGTATCTGTGTAATAATATAATAGTTTAATAGTATTAGAGATGATAGGTGATAAATAACAGTGTAATAGTAACGCTGGTCAGTATCTGTGTAATAATATAATAGTTTAATAGTATTAGAGATGATAGGTGATAAATAACAGTGTAATAGTAACGCTGGTCAGTATCTGTGTAATAATATAATAGTTTAATAGTATTAGAGATGATAGGTGATAAATAACAGTGTAATAGTAACGCTGGTCAGTATCTGTGTAATAATATAATAGTTTAATAGTATTAGAGATGATAGGTGATAAATAACAGTGTAATAGTAACGCTGGTCAGTATCTGTGTAATAATATAATAGTTTAATAGTATTAGAGATGATAGGTGATAAATAACAGTGTAATAGTAACGCTGGTCAGTATCTGTGTAATAATATAATAGTTTAATAGTATTAGAGATGATAGGTGATAAATAACAGTGTAATAGTAACGCTGGTCAGTATCTGTGTAATAATATAATAGTTTAATAGTATTAGAGATGATAGGTGATAAATAACAGTGTAATAGTAACGCTGGTCAGTATCTGTGTAATAATATAATAGTTTAATAGTATTAGAGATGATAGGTGATAAATAACAGTGTAATAGTAACGCTGGTCAGTATCTGTGTAATAATATAATAGTTTAATAGTATTAGAGATGATAGGTGATAAATAACAGTGTAATAGTAACGCTGGTCAGTATCTGTGTAATAATATAATAGTTTAATAGTATTAGAGATGATAGGTGATAAATAACAGTGTAATAGTAACGCTGGTCAGTATCTGTGTAATAATATAATAGTTTAATAGTATTAGAGATGATAGGTGATAAATAACAGTGTAATAGTAACGCTGGTCAGTATCTGTGTAATAATATAATAGTTTAATAGTATTAGAGATGATAGGTGATAAATAACAGTGTAATAGTAACGCTGGTCAGTATCTGTGTAATAATATAATAGTTTAATAGTATTAGAGATGATAGGTGATAAATAACAGTGTAATAGTAACGCTGGTCAGTATCTGTGTAATAATATAATAGTTTAATAGTATTAGAGATGATAGGTGATAAATAACAGTGTAATAGTAACGCTGGTCAGTATCTGTGTAATAATATAATAGTTTAATAGTATTAGAGATGATAGGTGATAAATAACAGTGTAATAGTAACGCTGGTCAGTATCTGTGTAATAATATAATAGTTTAATAGTATTAGAGATGATAGGTGATAAATAACAGTGTAATAGTAACGCTGGTCAGTATCTGTGTAATAATATAATAGTTTAATAGTATTAGAGATGATAGGTGATAAATAACAGTGTAATAGTAACGCTGGTCAGTATCTGTGTAATAATATAATAGTTTAATAGTATTAGAGATGATAGGTGATAAATAACAGTGTAATAGTAACGCTGGTCAGTATCTGTGTAATAATATAATAGTTTAATAGTATTAGAGATGATAGGTGATAAATAACAGTGTAATAGTAACGCTGGTCAGTATCTGTGTAATAATATAATAGTTTAATAGTATTAGAGATGATAGGTGATAAATAACAGTGTAATAGTAACGCTGGTCAGTATCTGTGTAATAATATAATAGTTTAATAGTATTAGAGATGATAGGTGATAAATAACAGTGTAATAGTAACGCTGGTCAGTATCTGTGTAATAATATAATAGTTTAATAGTATTAGAGATGATAGGTGATAAATAACAGTGTAATAGTAACGCTGGTCAGTATCTGTGTAATAATATAATAGTTTAATAGTATTAGAGATGAGAGGTGATAAATAACAGTGTGATAGTAACGCTGGTCAGTATCTGTGTAATAATATAGTAATAATAATAATAATTACTTTCACTCCCCTAACATTCATCATAGATTTACCCAGGTGTAACTTTCCTCCTGGTTTCCTGTTATCTTTGCACTCTGGATCTGGTGCATCATACACCTGTGCAGGGCTCCAGTAATAAAGTGCAGTGTGAGCGTTGGGTGTAATTGGCGCATCGTGTTAAAGTGTTGTCGTGCACTTACCTGCTGGTCAAACAACGCCCAGAACATGGGCAGAGGAATGTACAGGAACAGGACCTTTGTCACCATCTTCACCTCAGCGATCAGCTCTTTCTGCAACGACAATGCCCACCTGTTAGATGTTGGGAAGGATTTATACGGGGGGGTATTATTTATACACATGGGGGGGATTTATACACATGGGGGGGATTTATACACATGGAGGGGATTTATACACATGGGGGGATAATTTATACACATGGGGGGGAGCCCGTAGCAACCAGATTATAGCTACAGTCTCCATACAGTATTCAGTCACGGGCCATGTGGGTACTACAAGTTCCAGCATGCTTTGGCAGGTATCAGAGCTGGGAGTTGTAGTTTCTGGAGTGTGGAAGTTTGCCTGTGTATACATAATATCTAGAATGGTTGCTATCGGCAACGCCTCCACCTTTCCCTCTTAGAAGCTGTAGTAGACGTGCCATAGAGCACATTAATAACTGAATGACGTGTAAACTGTACAATTGTTCGGTTACAGCGGCCGTGGCACGTAGACGGACACATTCATAGCCATAGAGAGAGGACCTGGCGTTAGACTGCGGGAATGTTTGTCCGTTGAAGAACACTTTATCATTGTTTCATTCTCAGTGCAATCAGATGAAATATTCAATGATCCGATGGCTCATTCGCGCCTCAGTGATCATCGGCACAAACCGCGGTCACACCCGTCACTCACCGGATGCTTCTCGGACGCCCAGTCCAGCCAGTGCTCTCTCTTGGGAAACTGTTTGGAGCGATGGTTCCACCGGTTCTTTATAGCGAACTATAAGGAAGAAGAGACGCAGAGGTCATTCTGACCGGTCACTTATATACAGGGTTTTATAATGATCCGTCTAAAAATGACTTTACTGTAAAAGATAAAACCTGGGAATAAATAATTCATATCCTGGGAACACGGATAATAAATATGATCGGAGGCAGGAGGACAAAGAGCAGCGTCTGGAGATGATCCAAGTTACCTGCTTACCAGTCTGTCCGCCAGGGGGCAGGGGGGCACCTGCAGTGTGTGGCTGCTCTCTCTATGCATAGGGCAAACGGTGAGGCAGGAAAAGGAAGATGCTCCTCAGCTGCTCTGATTGTGGATTACACCCAGCTTCCAGCCAGACAGTAAACGGCCATCAGCATGCTGATTGGTGGAAGGTTGGAGCTATAGACCAATCAGACTGCTATATGGAAGCATGTGGAGGGTGGGGAGATGGGCAGGCTGTTGGGGTGGCAAATGATCATTTTTCTACATTTGGGGGGGGGGGGGGGGCGGGTTT
>WWET01006681.1:4172-25493 GCA_011038615.1 Limnodynastes dumerilii
CAACCCAAAAAGATAAAAACCATAAGAAAAAAAAAAATTAATTTTAAAAAGTCATAAGAGGATGCAGTCAAAAAAAAAAGGAAAAAAAAAAAAAGTATTTTTTTTAACCTAAAAACTTAAGGAAAACATTAAAAACATTAAAAAAGGTTAAAAAAAAAAGATAAAACTCACCTGTCCGGGAGATGCGTCCGACTCAGAAGATTCCAACCCCGATATGAAGACCCTGCGCATGCGCAGTGGTTTTTCATATTTGAGCTTGAAATTTTCTAAGTCCGGCAGTGTAGTCTCTGCGCATGCGCAGGACTTCATTCGATATGAAGTGGCCTGCGATGCGGGACTTCGAGGGACCTCGGTGGAAGGGTGAGTATTAGTAAATTTTAAAGGGAAAGCTGCCAGGCTCACCACGAGCACAAGCGAGCCTGGAGCAGCATCGATCCCCTGAGGAACGAAGAAAAGGTAAATAGAGCCCATTATGTAAAGACAGTCTTTTATTAACAGTGTATTACATTAAGTTAATAGCACTTTTCTGATATTTCTTCCCACATCTTTTATGGAAAAGTCTGTATATTTTATGGAGATTAGTGAGCTGACACTGAGGCTGCTCCAGAGCTATAAGCGATAGCAAAAAGAAAATAATATGTATGTTGCATTGTGTAAGGGGAAGGGGGAAGGGGGAAGGGGAAGGAGGAAGGGGAAGTTTTGGCTACTTTTTCTCAAATTTTGAGCCTCTCACATCTAAGTAATACACTACACATTAAATGGAATCTATTTATTTATAGAAGTAATGTCTTCCAACTGAGGCATCTACATCTTTTATTATTTAGATGATGTATAAGGCAGAAGACACTAGAGCTATTATGAAGGAGATGGGAGATACTTGGCCTTAAGGGTTTGTTAATGCCTACACAGTGTGTGTACTGCTCCACCCAGTGTGTGTTTAATTCTCATTAGATATAAAGGCCTATTATGGGGAAAAATTTCATCACAATCAGGGGCGTAGGGAGAGCGGTGCAGGCGGAGCGTGGGCTTCAGGCGCCGATTAGGACAAGTGGCGCCACAGGAGTCTAGCAGCTGTTAAATGTCTACCAGTCTGTCGGCTCAGGCGTGCTGATTAGCAATCAGTGCGTCTGGAGCCGCCAGACTGTCAGAGAATTAACAGCTGCCGGACTTCTGCAGCCTGATTGCAGAGCTCCATGCGTGTGACGTCATAATGTCACAGGTATGAAGTGCAGAGCCACAGCGGAGAGTGCGGAAGAAAGGTGCAGAACAAAACAGGTAAGTATTTTATAGAAAGAAATGGTGTAAATGGCGCTATAGGGAACGGGAACTGAGTGGAGGGACTGGTGAAGTAAAGAGGAAATAATAGTTAAGTAAAATAGAAAAAAACCAGAAAGCACATATATGATAGACTACCTAATAGCAATCTAATTCATTAAGTAATAAAAAGGTAAAATAATCAATTCATATACCTATAAGTGTAAAGTGACACAGGGCCTGATCCAGAGCTACAGCCGCCGGCGTAGTTATGGCAGCCGTATGCGCAAGAATGGCATTTCTGCTGATCGGCGCATGCACCGGGTAGATGTTGCCCGGCGTAATCATTGTTGATCTGGGCTTTGGATCGTGCGTCCATAACTACAGTGTAGTTATGGAGGAAGGGGTGGGCTGCTCCATAACTATGCTGTAGTTGGGGAGGGATGGAAATTAGGAGGGGAGGGCTGGGTTAGGGCTTTACGTTCATGCGACCGGCGTAATTACACACTGTTACGCCAGCTGAAGTTAGGGTAGCCTTCAGCCGGCGTAAGTGTGTAATTATGCCCGCCACAGGGGGAGTGTCGGGGGAGTGCCTTAGAGCTGCGCTGTCCGTAAGTACGAACCACGGCACAGCGTAGCTCTGGATCAGGCCCACAGTGCATAAATAGGTGGGAATCAAAGGGTAACCTAAAATAATGGTAAAAAAGTGAGACCTAATTATCAATATATACAAAGAAAAACGGTTTCAGAAAAAATAACTATATATGTAGTAAATTAATAAAAAAGTGTCCTCCCAAAACAATTAAAGCCGTAAAAAGTCAAATTTTGGAGATCATATCACCTAAAATGATGACATAAAGTGAAATCGTAATATCCATGTATAAAAGAAAAAAGATATTCCAGAAATTGATTATATAAAATAAAAAAAAAGTCCAAAACGTGTCCTCCCAGAAAAAAGATAATTAAATTATGGTAAAATAATGAAGAGGAGGGGCATAATGATTGGGATAGAAAAAGGATAAAGAGAATTTGGTGATAATGGGGAGATGATGAGGGGATACATAAATGATAAATGGAAGAGGGAGGGGGAGGTGATGAGAATGGGGAGATAATGAATGGGGAGGGGATGAAGATAAAGTTAATGGGGGGACATGATGAAGGGATAGAGAACTGATAAAGGGGAAAGGGAGCTGATGAGGAGAATGGGGAAATGATAAATGGGGAGAGGGAGATGTTGCTGAGAAGTTATTTTAATTACAGATATATTTTATTTTGCTTTCTGGAAACCACCATCTAGAATAGCCTGCACCTATGTTCCAGGTGAAATAAAAGTAAGAGTACTGTGGGCAAACTAATAATTTCTTTGCATCCTATCCGAGAGAGAGGAACAGTAAGTTATATTTCTTATTTCTTATTTTGGTACATAGATTGTGTTACATAGATTGTGTTGTATTAAAAGGTGGCTGGGTCCTGCCATCAATAATTTATAATCTGTAGGCAAAGGCTACAGAGGGAGGTAAATACCGTGTTAGTGAAGTTTATTTTTGAGTGTAGTGACTTATCTAAATGAGGAAACCTTGCATACAGGCAGTCATATTTTTATTAAAATGTGAATTAAGATCTGTTTATATTTGTAAAGCTTTGATTGTTTAAAAAACTAAAACATCTTGATGGCATAACATTTAATTGTCACAATAAAAAAATAACTATTGTACATATGAAAAAAACTGTAAATATAACTATATATTTGTAATAATATAATTTTACTAAGGTAACTGAATTATAATAATGAACTAATGACTAATTATATTTAGATTAGAGCTACAGACCTATAGTTTATATAAATTAATATTGCAGCCTAAGCCAGTACTGTCTGGATCAGTGGTCGAAGTGAACATTTAGAAGTGGCAGTATTAATATATATAAATAATATAAAGTGAAAGGAGAGTTGCAGGTTTTAAATTAAATTATGACATACCCCATATACCCCCTCACTTCGAGCCCTGGTCTGGATACTGGCACACATTTATATTATGCATTTCTGAACGTGTATTTTTTATAAAATATGTGAAGCAAATGCAATTATATTTTATTATTTAATAATTAAATAATTTTGAGATGAACATCCTGCATTAATTCTTTGTTAATTTCATGGCATTTCTTTACATGATTAAATATGTGTCAATTGATTGTGTCCAGAGCTCATCATCTAGAGATGGGGGATTTTTAGGTGAGATTTACAACCCCCTTTGAGCCGACTTTACCCCATCTACACTTAGCCTTCTTGCTGTGTGCTTCTTTTTATTGATAATTATTTATTCATGCCCTGTACTGTTCGCCTTTGTACAGCACTACGGGTGCTATTAAAGATAATAGTAATTATTAAGGAATTTCCTCTTTTTCTCCTTTCAAATGCAACACCCCCCATGTTGGCCACACCCCAAATACAGCACTGGGGCGCTGCAACATACTCTTCCCACCTATGAAACATCAGAAGCCAAGATGGCATGGTTTCTGAGAATGCACAGTGTAAAATCATGATGAGACATGCTACTCTGCTTTTGTATGCTTAACTCTGGATTGGACCAACATTTGCTTAAAGATTATTAATAATAATTTCTGTACAAATAGATCTTATTTCTTTTCCAATTCAAATCTCTTGAATGACAGGGTGAGATAAAAGGCTAAGTCATTGGCTAATACTTTCATTTGTATATTTGATTGATTAGGTTGAAAAATGTGAGCAAGAAACTCCCCTCTACTATCTCCTGCTTACTTCTCTGGTCTATTTTTGTAGTTTCACTCCACCTCTGAGTTTCCTATTCTGCCTCCTTATAGTGCCCATTTGAAATGAACATCAGAGGAAATATATACCACAGAACTAGTGGTTGGACAATGAATTAGGAGTTTTTAAACCTTTGTGTATTTTTAAGGTTTGTACTTCAAAAAGAGTAAATATATAGTAAATACATTCTAATTTATAGTCTATGATGTGAACGTATAATATATTCGTTTCATTTAGGCAGCTTGTTGCCATTTTGTTCCACCAGGTGAAAGCACAATCTGGCTAAGTCATCTATGAATGAATGTCCTAGGAGTAAGGATGCAGCCTCTTTCCTGGGCAAGGAACATAGGGGTCCATTTACTATCATTAGCGGATTGAGCACTAATGATAGTAACCAGGCTCGCAGCGGGCAGTATTTACGAATACTTACCCCTCCGGCGAGGTCCCACGATGTTCTGCGGGACTTTTGCCGGAAACATTCGGGTACACTCATAAATGAAGTTCCGGCGCATGGGCAGTGGCTCACTTTTGAGACTTTCAAGTGCCAAAAGTTAAATACAGTGCGCATGCGCTGGGACTTAACTTCAGGGACATAGAGACACAGATTGCAGGACAGGTGAGTTAAATCTTAAAAAATAAAAGTGAATGGAGATTTAAAGCTTTTCAATTAAATCTGTGGGAGAAGTCTTGGTATGGCATACCCCTGTATACCCCCTCACTTTCAAGCCCTGCTCCCTATACATACCCCCCTTTCCTCCCCCTAATAACAGCTATTAGGGAGAAGAAAAGGGGGATATATGAGGAGACCGCAGGAATACTTACCCTAACGCTATCTTAGGATCTCCTGGAGGGAAGCTTTTACAAGTCGGCAACCCTGATTTCTGGGTATGTTTTGTGATGCAGGCTATGCACCATTTTGTATAATCTTTATTGTATTTATTTCTGTATTTAGGTATGTCCTACAGAACTGAACACAGTATTCCAAGTGAGGCTGTATCTAAAGAGTGGAACTACTACTTCCCTCTTTCTGCTGTTAATTTCTCTGAATTTAGTGATGTAATATTCTAGTCAGTCATTGGGTTTTTGTGTGTGCATGATTTAGCATTTTTATGGTGTTAAACTGTATTTGCCATATCTTTGGGTCATCTGCAAAAATGAGAGTTTTTAACTCCATTATAAAACTATTCAAAAATTTGGCTGCAATAAAAAAACACAAGAAATTGAACTTTAACCAGTGTCCAATGATATGTAGTCTAAGCAAGCCCCTGGGTAGCAAGCATCAATATTGACTCATGTTATGATACAACATTATATATGTATACAATATTTTGTGTACTGCTTCCTGTTTTAGTGTATGTAATGGTAATTACTGCTCATTCTTCAAATTATTAGTGATATAGAATAACTCACCTCAGACTACTATTTTTTGTATTATTGGGGCTGATTCAGTGACACACCTTTTTTTAGGTGCAAGTGTACAGCTCGGATAAACCATTTTTCAAAGTAAAGGGTGTTTATTAATTTTAAAAAATTTGCATGCAGGGAAAATACATTGCTTTTACACATAGAACTAAAATACTGCATAGCTTTATGTTTATTCTATAAAATAGAGTCAGACTACTATTTTTTGTATTATTGGGGCTGATTCAGTGATGCACTTACACCTTTTTTTAGGTGCAAGTGTAAACCATTTTTCAAAGTGAAGGGTGTTTATTAATTTAAAAAAATTTGCATGCAGGGAAAATACATTGCTTTTACATATAGAACTAAAATACTGCATAGCTTTATGTTTATTCTATAAAATAGAGTTGAGCTAAGAAACTTCATTTCTACTTAATTTTAATTCTGGTTTTACAATTTAAATCTGCCTCCCCTTGCAATTCACCATGGCATTGCTCAGGTCTACACTGCAACTCTGAATCAGCCCCATAACCCTAAAAATACACACATTATAAAATTCTCACACCATCAGTTACACAGCAAGTGCAATAGAAACCAAACAAAATACAGTCATAGGGCTCGATCCAGAAGTAAGTACGACAGGGGACTTAAACACGTCATTTGCGTAAGTCCCCTGTCTATAAACATCGATGCACGCGCACACAGATGTTCCGCTAGCATGTCTTCAGATGTACATAACTATGTTAGGCATTTAGAAGAGGGGTCAGGCGGGGAATCACCATTACGACTTGAGTTTATGTAGAACATTACTAACGTTAGAGGAGAGTGCCGGGGACATGCATCTGGATCTAGCCCATAATGTTTAACATTAGAATTTTCTTTTAAAATAGCCTCTGATAGTGCTGAATGATTTTATTTTTATAGAATTAATGCTGCTAAAATACAAGACTTCTGATATTGAAATTCCTCTATTGAAAAATAAGGGCACATAGGCTGGAGAAATCAGAGATTTCCTTTATGCTGTGACTTTGTAACTTTAACAGACAGCACAACTGCAAATAAAATAAAAAGAAAAACAAACTTCTTTATTCTGATGTTTCTCCTAATATTTATATAGCCCCCCTTGCTTATGATATACTGAGGTTAAAATCTTGAAGTAATATAGAGAAAACATTACTCCACGCGTGAGTCCGTTGAGGAGGGCTTTGTGCCCATTAATACTGTTGGAATACACCACAATGCTTTTATAGATTTGTAGATAGTTTATTTTATTTCCTTCTTACGAAGAACACTCAAAATAGAGATCATCGACAACAACGCTTTTCATCCCTGCTGTGTGTATGTACGACTTCACCACGAGCACTAGATGGCGGTATATGGTGTTGTCACCTGATTGAAAACAGGGAAGTAAGCTGCTCTCGGGGAGGTGTCAGTACTGCTTCTGGTACTTCCTGATTTTGATTTACTAAGTGTATGTAAATAAGAAAGTCGTGCAGTCTGCTGCTGTGTGGAACGTGTGTCGTACAAGCATCTGACCAGTAGTAAGTAAAACAATTGCATTATTACAGTTACTTGCATAAGGCATAACTGGTTTTAGTAGCCATAAACCGCCCGATACTCATTGTGTAGTACACCCAGTAAGTGCTAACCTTTGCCAGCAAAAACTCGCCTACTTTTTCAGTTAATAACAAAGTTAACAAATAGGTCAAACAGAGCACACAATCACATGTTCTCTTTGTCACTGTCAGCTGACAATGCTATGTCAGGCAATGTTGCAATCCACTCTTGTGGTACAAATATGCTTAAAAGACAGGTTAGTAAGGCTATTGGAAATTGTGCAATAATAATGACTTTAATTAGTTTTAATGGAAATATTTAGTAGAACTGTTTGATAAGGCAAACAATAGTGCTCCTAGCTCATCTTTTTCTGGTAAGTTAGAAGATATTGACAGAAAAAGAAACAAAAATTCTGCTGTGCCCAAATATTGTTAAATACATTTCTTAATAGCAGGATGTAGGAATAGATGCACAAATATAAATAAATCTGTTTGGTTAAAAAAAATCTATTTTATAATGTATACGACATTAAATATTATTTTTGTTTTATATAACAATCTTTATTGGAGCAATTCAAACACAGTTCACACAGTTTCCGTTCAGTGCATTTTTATTTAGAAGTTTACAGTAGGTAATTTAATATATTATAATAGATGAAATATGTTTTAATTTAGAATGTTACAGTGTGTGATGTTTTACACATTGCAATGAATACAAGCACTTTTATAATTGAGCTTGGGTTGGATATGCCATGAACAGTTCAGCTCATTTGGTAGCCTTCCCCTACCCTTAGTAATTAAGCAATTATAATGGCTTAATCAATCAATGTAGGTCAATGTCCTTGTGGGTCTCATTCTTTAAGATAATTATCGGATCATTAGCATTCATACCATGATGTTAATTGAAAGCATTGGTGAATGATTTAAGAGCATCAGGAAGTCTGTCTATAAACTTTACCTAGATTCCCAAAAACTTTACTGTGCGTTTCTTATGTACTGAGCCAATTCATCCAGAATACATTAAATCATTTATAAAGGTTTTATTAGCTTGCAATAGTGATAAAGTAAGGCCCCAGAAGACCCAAATTTGAGATATCTGTCCGAATCTGTTAATGCTCTACAGAATGAATGGGCTCAAATTCCCACAGAAACACTCCAAAATTTTGTAGAAAGCCTTCCAAGAAGAGTGGAAGCTGTTATATCTGCAAATGTGGGACTAACTCATTATTAAAGTATATGTATTTGAATACAATGTCCCTGTTAGTGTAATGGTCAGGCGTCAGAATACTTTTGTCCATATGGTGTATGTAGTGTGGAAGACTACATATGTAATAGAAAAGAAAGAGAGGAGTCAAGGGGATGAGAAAATAGGGGGACAGGGAGAGTAGAATGAGAGGTGTGAGTCACCTGGTAAGAGAATGGTGGTTAGTTGTGCTCGTTGCAAGTCCCCGCTGCGAAGGCTCGCATTGCAAATTAGGGACAGCCGAAAGCTGTTTTTTGGCTGTCCCTATTTCAAATGCGAGCCCTCTCGGAATTTTTTTTTTTTTTTATGAATGGGTGCGTATGCGATTCTCATACTCACCCATTCACTTTTAGAAGCACCGCCGCTGGGGACTTAGGGATAGGCTGCGGCCTAAGCAATCGATATACAAGCCAGTTTGGAACTGGCTGGGAGCAAACGGCTACGGGGAACCACACTCAGTTGTGCTCATTGTTCACAAATTTAGCAAAAGGAATGGGCTGAGTTTTTGAGAATAGAGGTCATTCATGAGAGACTGTGTTGTTAGTTGTGGGAATATATTCAGCCAAACTGATATACCACAGGATTGCTTACCAGTCGTAGGGTAAATGAAGAAATTTATAATGCGGATATATAGCACTCAAGGGGTTTAGCTTGTTCCCAATGTAGGTCATTTTGCCAGTCCTCTGAAGAAAAGAATCCGATTTCTGCCTCAACTAAATGTTTTGCCTGATGTATGTAGAAAGTGTGTGAGACAGTTCTTGTTCTTGTTGGTTAACTAAAGCTTGTATATTTATCATGCCTTTTTCTACCCATCTTTCAAATGCATTGCGAGTTTCCGCAATGATACTTCACATTGCGAAATAGGGACAGCGGAACTGGCTGCGAGCGAATGGTGACCCGCACTCTTTTAAAAGGATAGGATGCCTGACCATCTTGAATAACAGAATTTTTAAGCTTGGAACAGTGGATTCTTATGATTAAATGTTTGTTTTTTACGCACTGCTTTCCATGTGGACATAGCAGACATTAAGAGGGGTTTATCTAAAATTTCAGTCGTCCTATTCACATGGGGCATGTGTAGAAAGGCTGTTAGACTTAGACCAAGTATTAAAGATCGGTCTATTGGGTATTTGTGTAGGTCTCTAATAGTTCTAAGGTTGCTTGCTTCATTAAAGTGTTAGGTGAGGTTTGCAAAGTTTATTGATCACTCATTTGTACCCCAAGTATGTTACATCTGATTATGCCAACCGTGATTAAAATAGAGCTCCATGGTGTACAGTTTATTCAACAACATGGCAACCGATTTATAGTGGTTAATAGTTAATAGTGAGACCTGTCCTAGTTGCTGTATTCCTGTGAATTGGAAATATAAAGTAACAAGTCATCAGCAAAAGCTGTGATCTTGGTAACTTGGGAGCCTGTATCTATACCCCTAAAGTTGTCTGTGGGTTGAAGAATCTGTAATAAAGGATCTATGGCAAGGTTGAAGCAGAAGAGAGATAGAGGGCATCCCTGTTTAGTACCCCTTGTCATGTGTATATAGTTCCCCATTAACAGCATGCTGAGTAATAGGTTTTTGGTATGAGAATTGCATTAATTGCAAAAATTATTGTCAAAAGCCCAAGCCTCATAGGATTTCCAAGAATGTGGCTGACCGACGCTAATATGCTGATATGGTTGCAGCGATTGTTGTTCTATTGCTTTTCACAGACTTCCTCCTGTTTATAAATCTTAATTGGTGTGTGGTAATCAAGGCTGGGAGAATTGCCTATGGGGGTAGGGGCCCAGATCCTCTGCCTCGTCCAACCGCATGGCGACTGTGTAATTTCCGTCAAGAAGGTTGTGCGCATGCGCACAGCCTTCTTATGCTAGAGTAGTGCCCGGCTTACGTAACGTACATTACGTACGCCGGCTGTTACGTAAAAGCGGATGTCCCCCCATTTCCATTTGCCGTATCTCCGCCATAAAGGCAGAGATAGGCATTTAAATTGGGACTCGGGGCGGGGGAAGCAGCATTACGACTGTAAGTAAGGTCTGCGGCTGTAAGGCTTCAGACCAAGTCGTAAATGTTAAGGTAGGAATCTGGACACGCTACGATGCCACCCGTAAATACCTCAGGCACCCATAAGGCGTCCATATGTCTGGATCCGGCCCATGGCCACAATTTAAAATCATGGATCTTAAGGGTTGATAGGATTATACGAAGTAACGAGCTGGGGATCTTTTCCAGGTTCTGGTATTAGTATGTTATATGTAATATTAAAGTTCATAAATAGGGGACTTTCCTAATGTAATAACTAAAATAATGATGGGATTTAGTTATTAGTTAGGTTTCAGGATTTGTAGCTGTTAGGACAGGTGACTTATTATAATGCATAGAAATTGTGTTCTTTACTTCGTGTTCTGTGATTAGGGGCATTCAGAACTCCCTTTGGGTAGGAGAAAGATTTCTAAGTTTTGCAACACCGATAGTGTTGCTGTCTCTCATCTGGTGTGGCTTTATACAGATTTGTAGAGTATTCTTAAAATTCTGAGAGAATGGCTCCCAAGTAAGTCAGTGTTTGTGGGGATTCTTTACAAAGCACTTTACAATTTTAACATTTGCTTATTACACATTAATATCTCTTCCTTCCCCATTGGAGCTACACTCTAATACCGCTTTCAGATTATTGCCCCTGCAATAATCAGTGTTTTTCAACCTGGGTTATTGCTAGGTGATTTGCTGGGTTTTTTGCAAAAACCCCTGTTATATCCAGCAGGGTAGACCCGGGAAATTATGGGTCCCAGGTCTGCCCTGACATTGAGAAGGAGCTGGGTGCTGCTCTCGGAGAGGGACTCGTTTACTGTTGTATAGCAACAAATCCCTCCAATAGGGTGTATAATGTGAGACTCTGGATGAAAAACCCAGTTTAACACCTTTCACTTTGTCCCTTACTGGGGTCTGACACGGGAAAAACGCTTCTTTTTTCCCGTGTCTAATTCCTGGGTTATAAGACCCGGGTCCAGGACCCTGGTACCTTTCAGATCACCACCAAAAACTTGGGTTCCCGGGTTTTTGGCCAAAAACACAGGTTTTTAGTGGAGATCTGAAAAGGGTATAAGTTTTCTAACACACACACAAACTAGGGTTAATTTAGTCAGAAGCCAATTAACCTACTAGCATGTTTTTATAGTGTGGGAGGGAATCAGAGCACCCGGTGGAAACCAACACAGAGAACGGGGTATTACTGGGGTCTGACACGGGAAAAACCCTTCTTTTTTTCCCGTGTCTAATTCCTGGGTTATTAGACCCGGGTCCAGGACCCTGGTACCTTTCAGATCACCACCAAAAACTTGGGTTCCTGGGTTTTTGGCCAAAAACACAGGTTTTTAGTGGTGATCTGAAAAGGGTATAAGTTTCCTAACACACACACAAACTAGGGTTAATTTAGTCAGAAGCCAATTAACCTACTAGCATGTTTTTATAGTGTGGGAGGGAATCAGAGCACCAGGTGGAAACCAACACAGACAGAGGGAGAAAATACAAACTCCAGTCTGGGAAATTGAACTCATGACCTCAGTG
Organism: Limnodynastes dumerilii; assembly: GCA_011038615.1. Taxonomy (NCBI): domain Eukaryota; kingdom Metazoa; phylum Chordata; class Amphibia; order Anura; family Limnodynastidae; genus Limnodynastes; species Limnodynastes dumerilii. Next base: position 15,974 of record WWET01006681.1, read on the forward strand.
CCGTGAGACGCAAGTGCTACTTACTACGCTACTATGCTGCCCCGCCATGTACATTTGGGAATGTGGTAACGGTTGAATTGCACGTATGCTTGGATAGTGCAGTTCAGCGATTGCAGAGCCCACTGAATCTTTTGCTTGGGCAGCCAGTTGCAAGAAAATCAGCTTTTTGGATCTGACCTAATCAGAATTGTTACAAAACATACAGGGCTCCAACCTTCAGATAAAGATATTTATCATTACCAAACAAAAGGATGTTCCCAACAATTATATCTTAATTATATTAAAAGCTTGGGTTCTAAAAATGGCAATTTTGAATTTGTTTTAATTCATTTTTATTTGTATAGATAGCATCACATATTCTTAACAATCAAATAATTTTCAATGCATCATGGTGTTTCTCGTCCGCAGTTTAATTTATCTACCCACATGATTGTTACCTGCTCAGTAGTTTCACTCCAAAAGACCTAAAATAACTTTTTTCTGCTTCATGCTTTGGTGGTCCTGCTTGTTTCATAAAGGTATATTCACTGTGCATCGGTATTGCACTTTGTAAGCATATCAACTAAATGTATTAAGCAATCTTTAGTCCTTGTGACGTCAAAATTAGAATGTAATGTTTGCTGTAATTTTATCCATTTTCATTGAGCGTAAAAAGAGGAAGAAATGAATGCGTGTTACTGCTGTTAGTTCCCTTTCAAAATTTGTTTATATAAGCATAAAGCATGCTTGTGGTAGTGCTGGCACAAATAGACACAACATCACAAGACATGAATATCCTCTTTCGATGCCTGTTAAACCCATATTGTAATGGAATTTGTCAGACAGAAAATAATGATTGATTATTTGTAATAATCTCAAGCACCATGTTTGCTCCTATAGTTTATATAGATACATCCCAAATGAATAAGCACAAGTTCTGCTGAGGAGGTGCACTATAAGAGATTGAGGGTCGTATTCACAGATCCGTTTTTTAAAAGTATGCAATTATACGCACGCACGTAGCAAGCCACACCCACCAACACCCATGACACTCCCCTCTCACGGCTGTGCAATCGTAGACTTACGCCTCCATAGAGCACCTCAAACTTTACGTGTGTACGTACGTTTTATATGTACGCCGTACATGCGATTCTATGTAACCGCTCCCTCAAAGACTCATTTTAATGCCTCCCCCCACCCCCTTTCACGTAACTTCTCAGGTACGTATTTCAACCCCGCCCCTCTGTACGTATGTCCCCAAGTGCGATTCACATGTCCGTGCCTAAAGCACCTACTTACGTATATTCTACGTAACTTGCGTAAATAAAGTTACTACGCATGCGCAGTTAAAACGTACCTAAAAATATGCACGCAACGTCATGTGAAAACGGATCTGTGAATACGGTCCTTTGAAAGAGTAGATGCGTTTGGTATAATGTAGGGAAGGTTCTCCAAGCTTCTGGTAACCATCTATATTTCATGTCCTTGGATTCAGCATTATAACATTTTTAATATGAAGCCTGAGAAAAGTGTGTCACTTGCTGCCTGTAAACTTTAATTCTGGGGAATGATTCCTTAAGTTCCTACAAAGTGATATGGTTCAGTCATTAGATCTAGACCTCTAGCTTAAAAGTGCATTAGTGTGTGCTAATGACTTTACCAAATTAGATTGAAGGCTGTTCATAGTCTATTCAGCCAAATTTATTGTATAAATTTACTCTTACAATTGATATAATTCATTTAATTAGTTGTTAACCAAGTGCTATATATTAGTTGTTGTGTAAAACTAGCATTGTGTACTGGATATTATGTTGTTTATGTGCAAGGTGACCACATGTCTTATTTCTGTTTGGAATGCGAACAACTAATTGGACCATCTTAGGTCATTCCTCTGTTTTCACTCCACTCTGTTTAAATTCTGGAATCATCCTAATTGTGTTTTTCATGTATACTCTAGCACAGGAGTGGCCAACAAAGTGGCAACAAAGGGTCTGATCCAGAATTAATAGCAGATTGTGTACATTAGCCTCAGTTGCAGAGGCTAACGTACGGAATTTGCAACCCTGTATTCCGTATGTACATGGGGAGTGCACACCCCCCTGCACTTCCCTCGCACATACTGGTCTTCTGCATACAGACGCATACCTTATGTCTCCACATGCGGAAGGCCCCCATACAGAATAGAGGATGAAATAATAGGAAGCAATTGGAGATTTATAAAAATGTAATAAATATAACACTCAAAAAATAAAACATAAAAAATCCATAGTAAATGTTAATGACACAGGAAATAAAGCACATGCTATAAACGGATAATAACAGCTGTTCAAACAGATTTTAAGCTAAGCTACATACCTATAGAAAATAGTGAATTTTAGAGTTAACTGCGCTAGCCACTGCTGCCAAAAACAAAAGGACTAATGAGGGTCCTACACCCTCACAAATTGTAAATAATAGAAAAAATAGACCTTTTGAATAGCGCTGTGTAGAAGAAAATAACTATGTTAATAATGAATTAAAAAGCAAAAAACGAAAAAGCAACAGGTGTGCATAAATTATCCATTAAAAAACACAGGGCCCGTCCATTACGTTTCCTAGCGGAGTGTATTTACTATGCACTGCTCTTACGTATTTTAGCCGTCTTGCGCTTTCCAAACCCTAGCTTAACTTTTTCAAACGTAACTCCTGTCGGCCGTAATTGCTTCACGTATTTATGCTAACATGTACTTACGCTGCTAAGCAAGCCCATACTGTATGATTTAAATGCCTCAACCCGCCTATGAAGCGTAATTACAGTTGTTGTACTTAGTTACACTGCAGATACGTTACTGGCCCTTACGCTTTGATTTTCATAGCTTAACATCTGCCGTGTGCATGCTCAGTAAGAACTAATGGGCACTTTTACACTAGCAGATATTGTAAAAATATAGCGTACGTGGTTCTGGATCTACCCTAATGAGTTTATATTCTATGTCCAGTGTTAACTGTGGTCAAAAAATATTTGTAGAACCATTATCAGGTGCAACAGTCCTAAACTGATGTTTGACTAGCCTGATATTTTGGTGGAACTCAAGCTACCCTTTTGGCATTTATGAAGCACATGGTCATAGTTACATAGTTGATGAGGTTGAAAAAAGACAAAAGTCCATCAAGTTCATGCAATATGATAGTAATTCATATTTGTAGCATGCGATGCATAAGATAGTTCATAGTTGCCAACTCTCCCTGAATATCAGGGGACTCCCAGAAGATTGGGTGATCTCCCTGACTCCCTGAAGTGTTTGGTATTCTCCCTGATTCTAATTACATCCATTGAGGTCTATGGAGATGACCAATTTCATGGAGGCCAAGATGCAATGATAGAATCTTGTTAATCAGCTGCAGCTTCACTTTTAGCTTTTCTATAAAGATAGTAATGAAAGTATTCACTTACAATTTAATAATCAATAAATACTGACATCTTTATTGTAAAATAGTTTTCCTGGCGGTGCTAGATACACCTATGGGTGGAGCTATTCACAGGATACACCTCTTTGGCGCTACAGGACACACCCCTTTGGTGCAGCACCTTGATAATGCTCTCACAATCTCCCTGATATTCATTTGCAAAAGTAGGCAACCATGGGCTTTGGCCTTTTTGGGATGTTCTGTTTCCAATGTCTTTGGTTACAGCTATAGTTCAAGAATTGAGTCTTTTCAACCTCTTTCCTATAATTTTCAGTATGAGTATAAACCGTGATATCTAAAAATTTTTATCTCAAAATGACTAACGGAATGTGTGAACTTAAGACCAAGACTTATGTTAAGCTATAATTTTTAGTGGGGAAAAAAGCTTAAGTTGTTGATTTGTTAAATACCACAGGAACAGTTTATTTCTGTGTAATTAAAACAGGTTTCATAAACAAGACATAAAAATTTCGTCTGTGTATGAGAAGTCTCCATAAGTGCCTCCCTCTATCATTGAGCGGCAGCTTCTGCAATGATCTAATAAAAAAATAAATAGCCAACCAGTCCTTTTTTTTTTTTTTATAGACTCCTCTCACAGAATCTTCTGTCACACACTTTCTCTCAGAACATTTTAACAATCCAGTTCCTACACACTGATACTCTTACCTGATGTTTGTGTTGAAAGTTCATCTCTGGCCAGCATAGTGTGTCCAGGCCATAAACTATGCAGTTATTTATACTGTGCCATAGTTTAGGATTCCCTTCTGTTAACACAAATATGTATTTTAAGAAAATGTATGGACTTTCAGAATAAAAATGTTTGAATACATGATTCGTTCAGCCGTCATGTGTGGTCTTACGTGATAACATTTATTAAAAGGTTGGTGAAATAAATTAGTAAAGTAGTAAGATGTCTGATTTAGCATTCAGTCATTTTTATTTAGCTAGTGCTTATACAGTGTTTTTTTATTTTGGCATTTTTCATTTAATAAAACAAAAAAAATACAAAGTGGCTATGCAGTTTCACATAGCGGGTCAAAGTACTCCACAACAGTATGAGCATGCCCGAGGCCACTAAATAAATACCCTGTTTAATCATTTAGAATTTACGATATGGGATGTATTCCTGTGTTTATAACTCATTTATACATAAATAAATTAATCATTGTATCAGTTATTGGATAGTATTGTTTTTTTAATTCGTAATTTTATCTTCTTAATTTAGCCACTATGGAACCTCATTTTCGGTATACATTAATGCTCCTGTCCTTCGTATTGTTTATGCACATCAGTCACATGGATGATTCATGGTCGATAAGGTAAGCAAACAATGAAAACATTATTGGTAGGGCTTAAACACTGCTAGTTGCTCAGAAAGTTGTGAGCATAGTTTTCCTACAGGATTGTAAAGTCTACATATTTAAACTTTTATTTATTGCATGCACTGATATAATGTAATTGACCTCCACATGAAATTCAGCTATAGTTGCCACGTTTTTTTTGTAGAAAGCACTTTATTAGTTTTTGCTAATATATATAAAGTTGTACAATAAGGGCAGAAACAGCATGGCTATAGACATTGACAATAATAAAAATTAGATTAGCGTACATGAATCTAGTACTTCAGGGAAGGTAACAGATGATGTAAATTAGGCTAGACAGAGGCAAAATGAGAGAAGGAAAAACTTTGCTCCAGCAGGAAGTGTGTTGGTACTACCTAGATATGAGAGTTATGGGAAATCACTAGAGATATTATATATACTTAAAGGAACAACCCTATATACAAATACCATGTGACTGTATTTTTCCCCATTTTTTAAAATGTTTTATTTTAAATGCAGGTTTACCCCAGTCTCTACATCAGGCAACGTGGCTTTCCTATAAAAAAAAATGTTATTTCAAATATTTTTTACTGTACCCATAAAGAGAGGTGTCAATACTGTCCCATTATCTATAAATGTTTTAACAATTTTAACAATAATATAGACTTTCCCTGTTGTTGCCCCTTTACAAGTGATATCACACACTAGAGACCTTGTATACTAACACATTGTTTCTCCAAACACTTCTATATTTCACTTTTCACAACTGTTGCTGCGCCCAGAACTCTAGAATTCTGTGAGATGACTGTTGTGATTCTGCATCCCAAACACAAGAATTGACTCTCAGCATACCCTCCAACATGACCCCTTCCATTAGGTACATTATACTCTGCTCCTGAGCTTCCAACTGTCACTCACCTTAATAAACTGATGTTTGGAAAACATTTTCAGCTTTAACAAAGATGGTTACCATAGTAACTGACAGTTGGAAGTTCATAAGCAGAATATTTTGTACCTAATGGAATGGGTCATGTTGGAGGGTCTGCCTCAGCTGCTAAAGATGATTTTGTAATGACAACCCAGGAAATATCTGTGTGGCTACTCCGTCTCTGAAGCACCATTGACCTCTCACAGAACCTTGCTGGGGGAACCCCACATAAGAGAGACCATTATAGATAGTACAGCATCCACAGCAAAGGAGTCCTGTCTAATAAGTATTTGACAAAAAAAAATAAATTGCTTGTCATATAAGTAGATGCCTCTCCTATGAGGGATGAGAATCATTTGATGTTTCATTGGAACCATCGGTCATATGGTTTTGATGGTCAGTGTTTAAGCCTGCAATGGTTAGGATTCAATGTTTCCTCAACATTGCTAGGATTCTAATCCAATGTTTTATTCTACAATTAGGAAATATAAATAATATGCAATATTCTACAATTAGGAAATATAACAGGATTTTGGTACTCACCGGTAAATCCTTTTCTCTGAATCCATCTGGGGGACACTGGTACACTGGGGTAACAGAACACATTTGTAACAGAAATGTAGATTATCATCTGATAATTCCACCGAACAGGGGAAACATAACAGATTTACTGTATATAAACTTAAATACTAACAGGGGAGGGAGCCCAGTGTCCCCCAGATGGATTCAGAGAAAAGGATTTACCGGTGAGTACCAAAATCCTGTTATATTTCCTAATTGTAGAATATTGCATATTATTTATATTTCCTAATTGTAGAATAAAACATTGGATTAGAATCCTAGCAATGTTGAGGAAACATTGAATCCTAACCATTGCAGGCTTAAACACTGACCATCAAAACCATATGACCGATGGTTCCAATGAAGCATCAAACGATTCTTATCCCCCATAGGAGAGGCATCTACTTATATGACAAGCAATTTTTTTTTTTTGTCAAATACTTATTAGACAGGACTCCTTTGCTGTGGATGCTGTACTATCTATAATGGTCTCTCTTATGTGGGGTTCCCCCAGCAAGGTTCTGTGAGAGGTCAATGGTGCTTCAGAGACGGAGTAGCCACACAGATATTTCCTGGGTTGTCATTACAAAAGTTACTAGTTGCTTACTTATTGCTATTTGCTTACTTACGACTTGCTTAGTTACTAAGCAAGTAGCAAGTCGCTTAGCACGCCCTCCCATCCTCATTAAACTAGCTCCCCCCCCGCCCACCTACACTAACCTGAACGTAGTAACGCTGGGGGACGCCCCCTCCAGCATTACTACGGCGCTGCTACGGACGTCCGATCAACGATCAGGCGTTGCCGTAGCTACGCCGGGCAACATCTGCCTCTGCGCATGCGCAGATCGGCTTTTAAGCCGATCTTACGCTGCTGGCTGGCGTATTAATGTAGGTCTGATCAGACCCTAAGGGAGGGAACTCCCTGGCAAGGCAGAACTGTTCTACCAAAATCGGCATCTGAGGATGTAACTAAATGAAATCTATAAAATTTTGTAATGGTGTGGACCGAGGATCACGTCACCGTACTCACCTCCCTGGTAGAGTGCGCCAACACTCTCCGAGGAACCTGATCACTGGACGAATATGCATTAGTGATTGTCGACTGTATCCAGCGAGCAATAGACTGCTTTGAAGCAGGCCAACCCTTCCTCTGAGGATCGTAAAGAACAAACAGGAAATTGGTCTTGCAAAAGCCTGAGGTTCACCTGATATAAGTCCTAAGGATCTTTACCACATCCAAGTTTCCTGGAAACTTCCGACCTTCCGTGCCCAGGAAACAGGGATGACGATTTCCTGATTGAGATGGAATCTAGACACCACCTTAGGCTGAATGAGGGGATAGTTCACAGAACCCCCCTATCCTGGTAGAAGACTAAGAAGGGGGCCTACAGGAAAGGACCCCCCAATTCTGATACTTGCCTAGCTGATGCAATCGTGAGAAGAAACAATGTCATCCAAGTCAGATCTTTAAGATCCACCGAAGATAGAGGCTCGAAGGGTTCTTTCTGAAGTGCTGCAAGAACCAAATTTAAATCCCATGGCGGACCTGGATCCACCTAGGGAGCTTGAATCCTCAGCACTCCCTGAAAAAATGTTTGAATCTTTGGCCTGGATGCCAGCTTCCTATGGAAGCCTCAAACCTGAATCCAGGCCTTATTGAAGAAACTGAAGAAGGCGTGGAAAACTAAACCGATTAGCCTCACACCACTGAATATATTTCTTCCAAACTCTATGATAGTGGGACGCAGTCACTGGCTTATGAGCATTCATCATTGTCTGAATGACCTGAGAAGACACTCCTTTAGCTACTAGGATGCTGGATTCAACAGCCACGCGGTCAAAGCTAGACGAGTAAGGTCCTGGTGGTAGAAGGGGCCTTGTTCTAAAAGGTCCTCTGACAGAGGAAGGCACCAACCTTGACCTTCTGCCATCAGCAGAATGTCTGAAAACCATTCCCTCCTGGGCCAGAATGGCGTGATCAGAATGACCGGGCGCCCTTCTGCCTTCACTCGTTTGAGTACTCGCTGAATCAGTGCTAGAGGAGAGAACATCTATCCCAAATTGAAAATCCAAGGAGCTTTAAGAGTATCTACTGCTACCGCTAGATGGTCCCTTGTTCTGGATATGAACCTTGGCACTTTGATGTTGTGCCGAGACACCATAAAATCCAGATCCGGAAGACCCCATCTCTGGACTATCTGGGAAAATACTTTCATATTCAGAGCCTATTCCCCCTGATGGAAAGATTCTCAACTCAAGAAGTTGGCCTCCACGTTTTCAATCCCTGGGATGAACACTGCTGAGATGAACAAAAGATGAATCTCCGCCCAGAAGAGAATGTGAGCTGTCTCTCTCATGGCTAGAGCACTCTTGGACGCTGAGTCCAGGATTGCCTGCCTCTTCTGGCAGTGCCTCTGGCCAGGGAGAAGGTTGGCGATCTTCCTCAAAAGGACTGTCCCCTGGCAGAAAAGGCACCTCTACCTGTGGAACGAAAGGCATGAAATTGAGACCTTCTATATGATGACTGTAAAAAATTACTTTTACCCCTTGTAGCCTGTGTGGTCATAGCGTCCAACCTAGGACCAAATAAAAGAGAGCCCTCAAATGAAAGGGCCTCCAGAGACCTTCTTGACTCTGCATCCGCCTTCCACAAGCGTAGCCATAAGGCTCATCTGGCAGCTACCGATGAGGCGGAAATCTTGACTACCACCGTCCTGATCTGCTCTGCCAGGGAAATTAGATCCGCCTGACTGGCCTTAGACTGAAGACCAGAAATCATCTGCTCTGCCCAAACCTCCATGGCCCTTGCAACCCAGGTAGAAGCCAGCAAAGGCCTAAAGGAAGCACCCGCTTCCCCAAAAATAAACTTTAAAAATGTTTTAACCTAAGGTATGCAGCGCCTGGAATGGGCAAAACAGTTGGCTTCGCCAACTTTGAGGCCACCGTATCCACCTTTAGGACATTGTTCCCATCAGAACACCTTCACCTCAGCCAAGGAAATTAAGAAGCCGCCTTTTGTCCGGAGATTTCAAGGCCTCTTGAATTAGTGCAGATAACTGGGAAGAAGGCGGAAAAGAGACAGAGCGTTTCTCCGGTCTCTTAAAGATATGGTGCTCCTCCGGAGTTTGCTCCATAACTTCTGCAATATTAAGCGACTGGCGGACTGCTAACCTCATCTCTTCCACCTCCTGGGCAAGAGAAGGATCTGGTGGAAGCTCCCCATCTGAGAAATCCTCCTCCCCAACCTCTCCCTTGCCAGCTGAAATCCCAGCTAAGCCAGCCA
>WWET01006681.1:52906-64740 GCA_011038615.1 Limnodynastes dumerilii
TCTTTTCTTTCTCTTATGGGACTTATTCAGTATCTAAAGAGCAGCTAATGGGTACTGTTAGTTAACACTGGCTTTGGATAAGAACTCTCTCTATACATACTGGGCACTGATATAAGCTAGCAATACCTAACTCGTTTATGTATTTATATGTATGGTATAAATAAAGAATTGTACAAAGGGCAATTTTTTTTTTTGCAGTTTTTGTTCTCTGTCAGCCTAGTTAGGTTACAAGAGGCTGTGGTTTTGTAATGATATTCTATAAACACCGCCATAAGTATAAAACTTCTGTATGATTGATTGTGTGGAATATTTGGGTTCTTTTCCTTAAATGATCATTGCGGTGAATGTTTATTAATTGTCCTGAGGTTGTTTCCCCTTTAACCTTTTATTATGTTCTATGCTTTATATCCCTACCCTGTATGTCTGTACTGTATTTTGTATGGCGCTGCGGATACCTTGTGGCACCTTATAAATAAATAATAATAATAATGACATAAGTAGCATGAACAATGATTGTTGTTAGCTTAAAAATAGTTACTGCAATGCTCTTCTTTCCTTGATATACCTAATTGAAAGCAAACTTTAAATAAAATGTAACTAAAAAGAAAGAACTTTTGCAGATGCTTTTTATTTTTTATTTTTTTGCTGTGTTAGTATTATTTTTAACCACAGACTTAAAACAGTCAAATAGAAAGAAATGTTTTATATTCTGGAAATCACCTTTGCTGGTTTGTGGTTTTGATGATATAGAAAACTTGTCAGTGTTCACATTTTTTTTTATTAGACTTGCTTGTTACACCACAGACCAGCCTCAGAGAGTCTAGCAACATAGAGCCAGGGGAGTCTTCTTTCTGTTGCTAGATCTTTTTAAAGGATGGCTAGTAAGTAAAGTGCTTTGAAAATGGAGAAACCAAAGGTGGCCCTAGGTTTTGTGGGGCCCTAGGTGAAAAATGAGAAGGGGCCTGAACGATAACATTAAAATAATAGTGTACCAGCCCCCCATTCAGCACCTTGCTGCCACATTCAAGATGGCAGCAGCTGGTCCCTCCGATATAGAAAAGACCCCCTGTTGCCATCTTGGATGTGGCAGAAAGTTGTTGAATACAGAGGTAAGGTGCTGAATGTAGTGACGGTACTTTGATCTCCCTGCTGCCCCCACTATTAGGTAAGTAAAAAAGGGGATAACAGTGGGATGAGGTGTGGGGAGGGCAAAAAAAGAGTTTATTTTTGTTTTTTATTCTGCTCCTGACCATAGGAGCATGCACAGTCACAACGTAAGATATATAATGTTACTACTCTGAATTTACTGCCAAATCCATTCAGAGGCTTAGAACAGGTTTCTTGGGTCAAAGTTTTGCCCAGCGCACACCAATGGTAGGCCCTGGCTGGGAACCCCTCCCCCCCCCAAAAAAAAAACCTTGCCAGGATTCAAATGGACTACATCGTGTTTCTTTATCCAAATTGGTGCAAGGGTGTCCGGCACCTGGACTTCTTCCCACCTAATTGTTGGGCAGTCAGCAATGAACATGATGAACGGTTCCACCAGGACATTTCCACATTTCCAAAATGGAAAAGCAGTACTTGGACAAGTTGCTGACCACGGTCGGACACATCTAAGGGATGTTCCTGAGATAAATCATAAAATCCTATGCAACAACATTATAAGTGTGTTAATCATTTACTATGTTTGTGTTGTAAATACACATACGTTTGTACACTTTAACTGTCATACTCAAAATCATTATGTGATAGTCATTCTAATACACTTGCTTGAATTCAGCACATAAAAAGCCCATGCAATAAACTCATACTCTTAAATAATTCTGAATTTTTTGACCAGCTAAATACTTGGATGAATATGTTACATACTTTGTCAAGAAGATCCAGAATATGGCATACAACGAGGATCATTATTATGTATCCAAAAGAGGAATATGAACTTGCTTTTGGGAGAGAGTATAGCTTAGCTTTTGCAATGTGCTAACCACGTCCACATAGTGTCCTCTTTTCGCCCAAGATGCTAAAGCGTCTAGCTACACGCTTACAGTTCATCCACAGAAGCAGAAGCATTTCTATTGCAGCAGCAGGCACAGAGCAGTTTCTCGTTTTCAGCTTCAGAGGCATCCCAGTCCACACCTATAAACAATCATACATGCTTGTGAGATAACAGCACTAAGAATTCATAAGCAGTAGTACAGGCTTTATTTACTAAGAATATCATTTTAAACATAACTTACCTTAACCAGACTCTTTTCTTCTTGCTGTGAGCCTGACAACTCTGTTCACATTATTCAAAAATACTCACCCCTCTATCGAGGTCCCATGATAATCTGTGAGATGTTCACCAACATCGTATTATCTTGTATTCAATTAAAGTTTTAATAAAGTCCTGGCCCATGTGCAGTGGCTATCTTTGGGACTTTATTCAATTTAATTTTGACGGTGCGTGTTCACTAGCTGTAGACCAACGTGTTTCGTCATGTGACTTCTTAAGGGTCTATTTGGTGTGGGGCTTTAAATACACCTAAGGGGAATGATAAATGAAACCAATAATGGTAGTGTTGTTTGGCTGGAAGACGTCTATGCGCTATGATTAATGGATTCGTTACTTTAATTGGCCTCTGTTAACCTTTTGAAAAGGTCAAGCACTAGATATAATCAAGCAACCTATCTAGTGTACTTTTATAGGTGTAAAAATATGGATTCTTGGCAATATAGAGATATAGTAGGGGTATATATCATCAGAGCAGCTGATCTAAATAGCTTAGGGTTACAGCCCAAGAAAATAGAAACAAAGTGTAATAATAAGAAAAGCGCTAGATGATATGTGAATAAATGAATGGAAAAAATTAATTAATAGCAATATTTAATGTAATTAATATAGCAGCATATAAATAAATATAATAAAAGAAAAAACATGTATTAAAAATACAGCTCAATGTAAGATCAATATGCCGGCCGGACACAGATCAAGGGATATGATTGCTAATATTATTGATAGCTAGGAGGATAGGACTAAAGGTAGATAAATATCTACATAAAACAAACAACAAAAAACACTGCAGTGAAAAAATAGGGATGTAAAAATAGTCACTGATATTACCAGATTAGGTATGATTCGTAACCCCCACAGATGGCAAGTGATAGATGCTCATAAATCTCAAGTTCCTCCATAGATGTTATTGAGGCATAAGCAGAGACTTTTTAAGTAGAGACTTTATATACGGATAGATGTCCGTGGTCCGTTGATGTAAATAACAGCGTCCACGTGGTTCTGCTGTGTAGAGGTGCCGTCTGTGAGAGATGACAGGCAGTCGGCGCGCTCGTATGTGAACAGTGAGCGGCGTGCAGTATATTTGTGCCGGCTAAGTGTATAAGCCGGCGGTCACTGGAATACTTCAAATGCTATAAGCAAAGAAATAGTCCATAGTCCATAGATAGATCGTATGGCACCGTGGGTAGCAACTAAGTTGCCATAAACCGTGGCAATAGTAGCAGCGAGTAGTTTCTCCTTTTGGAGTATATGTGATATGTGTTATATCTTGGTTTGCAGATAACTATCCATTGTCATTTTTATATCTACTTATTTATTATTTTTATATTCATTCATATTTTATAGTTATTATTTTCATTTATTATATATATTTTTTTAATTTATTAAATTTTTTTTATTATTTTTTTTATTATTTTTATTTTTATTTTATTTTATCACACAAGAGAATAGTTAAAGTAGACTATTTGTAGAGTCAGCCTCTTATAAGGCCAAAGTTAGAGGAAACAAACAGTCTCTGATAAAGAATATCTATGCATAGGGATGTTGAAATGGGGAAGGTGGGTAGTTGTATATACTGTTACAACAAAGGCAACTCGGATTAGGATTGGCAAAACAGTCAATATAAGCAAAGTGTTCCAAAAATATTCAACAAGAGTTATAGAAAACAGTTCAAAGGCAACTGTTCATTTTGGCCCTCCGGGGCCACACAGTTGAGTTTAAATATCCAGCTGCTTTCTCTCATAAGAAGGGTCTTGTTGCGGTCTCCTCCTCTGATAGATTGTGGTATATGATCTATACCCATGTATTGAAGGTCTTTCATGGTATGTTTAGCCTGTGCCCAATGTCTAGCTACCAGCTGGCTCTGTTTTCCACCTCCTATGGCTGCCTTTATGGCCGAGCGATGTAAAGCAATGCGTTCTTTTAGCATTTTGTAGATTAAATTGCATGGGCATTGTATCAAGTACACCACAAACTTTGTTGTGCATGTGATGACATGTTTAATTTGATGAATCTTATTAGGGGGGTGGTAAAAGGATGATCCTGTACGGAGTTGGCTGCAGGTAAGGCAGCCTGTACAGCGGTAGCAGCCCGGCTTTCCTGATATGAAAGTACTGATTCCTTCTGTCCACTCCTAATGTCATTTTTGCAAAGAATGTTCTTTAAATTTTTACCCCTGGTGTGGCTGGTCATAAGAGACCTTTGGGCAAAACCAGGTAGGGTTTTGTCTGTGGTAATAATTGGCCACAGAGAGGTGGTGGCTCTTTTGGTAAAAAAAAACCTCAAATGTGAGTATTTAGTTATCCAAGGGATTTTCTTATCCATTGATTTTCTCAGTTGCGTTGTTAATGTTTTGTCTCTAGAAATTTTGGCTATTTTCTTTTTAGCCTCTCTAAGTGTAGCCGGTGCATATCCCCTCTTTTTAAATTTCTGTAGGGCTTCTTCCATCTGTCTCTGTCACTATTGATGCGTTTAATATGTACAAGTTGTAAATATGGGAGAGATTTCAATAGAGTTGGAGGATGGAAGCTGGAGGCATGCAACAGTGTGTTCCTATCTCTTGCTTTGGTATGCACTTGTGTAGTTAAGGTATTGCCTGTTTTTTTAATCAAGACATCCAGAAAAAGAATCTCCTCCTTGCTAATAGCGTACATGAACTTGATAGTGGGGTTTAGCGTATTTATTCTGGCCATAGCCGAGACAAAGTCTTCTTCAGAACGCTTCTACAAAATCAAGATGTCATCTATAAAGCGTAAGTACAATATTATCCCATTTTGACAATCCAGGTTATTCAAGAATAGATCATGGTCTATTTGGAACATAAATGCATTGGTGTATGATGGGGCCACATTGGACCCCATCGCACAGCCCTGTTTCTGAAGAAAGAATTTCCCATCAAAGGTGAAATAGTTACATGTTAGGACAACTTCTAGTAGTTGCATCAGGAATTCTATGGGTGGTCCTCTATAGGGGGTATGTTCCACCAATAGTTTTTTTGTGGCCTCTATACCTGAATAATGCGGGATATTGGTATAGAGGCTTGTGACGTCCACAGTGCTGGGATGAAATTCAAATGGTAAGTTTTTTAAGGCTTGCAATGTAATCAGGAGTTGGGTGGTGTCTTTAAGGTAGGTGTGTTGATCTTGAATCACAGGTTGCAAGAAAGCATTAATAAACTGCAAAATCGGTTGCAATAAAGAATTGATCGCCGAAATTATTGGTCTACCCGGTGGTGTTTTGCATTCTTGTGTATCTTTGAAACTGTGTATAGCTGTGGAGTTTTAGGGAATTGAACAGATAGGGCTTGTTGGACATGTTGAGGGATATCTCCCTTATCCACTGCTGTTTGTAGAAGATGGTCCACTTGTTTTTTGTATTTATCTGTGGGATCTTTAGAAAGATGTTCATAGACCTCTTTGTCATTAAGTTGCCGATTTCATGACAATAGTCAAATCTTGATTATATCACAATTCTTCTGCCTTTATCCGCTGGACGGAATACTAAATCTTTGTCTTTACTCAAGTCTTTGAGCGCTTGCCGTTGTTCATAAGTTAGATTCGGTTTGGTATAAGGCATTTGTTTTGAAGCTTTGGTCATTCCATCAGTCTGATGAAACTTTTGATGGAGGGATTGTTGGATGGCGGATCAAATGATGATCTTGGTTTGAATTTACTCATGGGATCCAAATTCTGCGCTGGCACTGTGGGGTTGTTATCAAAAAATGATTTGAGGCGGAGTGAGCATCCTAGTCTATGTTGGTCCACTTTCCACTGTAGGCCATCAAAAGGTTCCATAGGTATAAAGGAGAGGACTCTACTTAAGACCTGCTCCTCTAGGGGATAATATTTTAGTAGTTAGACTGAAGATGCAGTTTTCTTTGATCTCAGTGCTCGTTCTTTTGCACTGGCCTGACCTCCTGGTGGGTCTGCATTTTCTTGAGGTACTCTTTTGTTTGAGCGCCCCACAGGAGGTTTGTCCTGAAAACCCTGTGGCGCTGCTGCTCCCCTCTCACTCTCGCTCTCTGATGTGTATGGGCCACTGGAGACATCTGTCTGTTTTCTTCCCATATATTGCCTTGCTTTGTAAGTTCTGGGTCTAAATGGTCTGGTTTCTGTTCCTGAGAACCAGGCATAATCCTTTTGTAATGTGTTCCACTTTTGTTTTTTATATTTAGATAGTTCAATTGTATGTTTGTTGATCTGCAGTCCTGTGACCTGTCATTTTGAAGTGTTTCTTTATTTTTTCTTTCACTAAATGAACAGTTGCCTTTGAACTGTTTTCTATAACTCTTGTTGAATATCTTTGGAACACAGCTTATATTGACTGTTCTGCCAATCCTAATGCGAGTTGCCTTTGTTGTAACAGTATATACAACTACCCACCTTCCCTATTTCAACATCCCTATGCATAGATATTCTTTATCAGAGACTGTTTGTTTCCTCTAACTTTGGCCTTATAAGAAACTGACTCTAGTCTACTTTAACTATTCTCTTGTTGTTCTTAGCACACACATTTTAATCTCTACACTGTGATGATGTCACTTTCCTTCTCTGTTTGCACCAAGTAATGTTTTTCCTATGCATTGTGTAGCCTAGTTCCCCAGGGCAACCGCTGGCCAATAGGGTGAAGGCAGTCTAGACGCGCGCCCCCGTTGTCAGGGAATTCCTGGGGGAGGATCGAGTGACGGGGCTGCTAGAACCGAGGCTGATGGAAGCCAGGGACAGGTTAGCACATACATTTCTTTATAAATATCTTTATAGCACGGTCTTCGGTAAATGTTATGTCTTAGATGTATTCTTTCCCTGACGAAAATCACCAGGATGTGATTAAAACATTGGAACTGCTTTAAATTGAATCTATATGAACTATTAAAACGGCCCTGATAAGGACCCACTTTTTTTTTCATTCACAAGTCTGCAAAGTGCCTTTCTTTTTGGGACCTATTCATTGCACGTTGTTAGAGCACCGCAGCAAATATAACTCTGAACAAGAAGAGTGACTGTAACTGGATTTGTGTGTATATATATATATATATATATATATATATACACACACATACACACACACATTATATGTACTCCAGTGACACATTCTCTTTACCATTTCTAAATCCCTTTCATCAGCTCCTACTCCTCTTCATCTTCAGCTCACCAGTATTCATGTCTCTCCATTCCCCCCAGGATCTCCATCATGTATTCCTAGCCACCCAGTACTTCCTGCATGACATTCACGTTTTATGGTCCTGCCTGTGTGTGGTAAAGTACAGTATACATTGATCCAAGCCGGAACTAAATAGTCATCATTTTTTTACATTAATTACCTGCATTACATTTGCATTTATTGAAGTCTTTACACATATTTTGAAGTTTTGATACAAATCTTAATATCTGTAACTATTACAACTATCTTACTGTTGGGATCTATATCACTTGAGCGTCAAATTCAACATTTTTTTAACCACAATAGCCTCCTAGTGTCATAAAGAGCAAAATACATATTTTTAACCACAAAACCACAATACAAAGAAAGCTTAAGGTTAATACTTACCATGCCACTGCCAATCAAGTCTGCATACTAACATGTCCGCATCACAGCTGCCGGTCAGAAGCCCATCGATATCACGAAGTGACAGCAAAACGGCATCAGCAATCATGGCAGCCCAAGAAAACAGCTGGCACACAAGAGCCATGTTGTCAGTGTCCATAGATATCATGACCTAGGCCTTTAAATACATACTCCATGTGCTGTCTCTAGGTTTCTAAGAACCCCTCATGTCTCCCCAGTTTCCAATAATCCCCCTCATGTCTCACCAGCTTCCAATTACCCCCATCATGTCTCCCCAGCCTTCAAATAATACCCCTCATGTCTCCCCAACCTTCAAATATCCCCCCTCATGTCTCCCCAGCCTTCAGCCTTAGTGCAGCCTCTCATATAGTTTCAGTCCTTAGTGCAGCCCCCTCATATAGGTTTAGTCCTTAGTGCAGCCCCTCATATAGTTTCAGTCCTTATTACAGCCCCTCATATAGTTTCAGTCCTTATTACAGCCCCTCATATAGTTTCAGTCCTTATTACAGCCCCTCATATAGTTTCAGTCCTTATTACAGCCCCTCATATAGTTTCAGTCCTTATTACAGCCCCTCATATAGTTTCAGTCCTTATTACAGCCCCTCATATAGTTTCAGTCCTTATTACAGCCCCTCATATAGTTTCAGTCCTTAGTGCAGCCCCTCATATAGTTTCAGTCCTTAGTGCAGCCCCTCATATAGTTTCAGTCCTTAGTGCAGCCCCTCATATAGTTTCAGTCCTTAGTGCAGCCCCTCATATAGTTTCAGTCCTTAGTGCAGCCCCTCATATAGTTTCAGTCCTTAGTGCAGCCCCTCATATAGTTTCAGTCCTTAGTGACGCCGATGCGCTGTGCTTACTAAAGCACAGCGTATCGGCGTCCACTCTCCCCGACACTCCCCCTGTGCGGCCGTATTTTCCCTTGCTTTTTTGGGATTTGCCCTAGGTTCCATTTACCCTAGATACGCCCCTGGGTTAGGGTCAGGCCGCTAGGTATGGAAGATTAGGGTAAGGCTGGGGAGCATGTATTGTTACAGTTATATCTGAAGAAAGAAAAGGTTAGGGTTAGGCTGTGGGAAAGGGAGGGTTAGGTTTACGAAAGAGTTAAGGGTATGGTTAGGTTAAATATGTAACTTGCAGTGGATGACTCTTCTTGACTCCAGAAGTTCCATCTTTGCTGCTTTCTGAAATGCAGACTGCCAAAAATTGCTGTCAGTTTACATTCAGCTGTATCTGGTCTGAACCTTCCACTCACTTTACCTGGAATGCAGCAAGACCCCAACAGCATGGAGGAAGACAGGAGAGAGAATTAAGTCCACAAACCAGGCTGAACAAATGGATGTTATCTGGGACAGGTGTGAACCCTGGAAAATTCAGGATAAAAGTGGATACCTCCCAAATACCACAGCACGGAACTGGAAGATCACACACTCAGACTAAAGCTGGGAATATGCAGGATCTATGATGAGATCCACTGATGCAGCACACACTTTCTGAAGGATGACACACACAGAGTTGCTGGACACAAAGTCTATGAATAAGACTTGATATACAGGACACGCTTCTGGCAGATGACACACACAGAAATTTGATGGAGATACAGAGAGTCTATGAATGAGACTCGATACACAACACACACATTCTGACAGATGACACACACAGAAAGTCGCTGGAGATACAGAGAGTCTAAAGATGAAACTTGATACACAGAATACACTTCTGGCAGATGACACACAGAAAGTAGCTGAAGATAAACAGAGACAATGAATGAGACTTTATACACAGCACACACTTCTGGCAGATAACACACAGAATATAGCTGGAGATACAGAGATTCAATGAATGAGACTCTATACACAGCACACACTTCTGGCAGATGACACACAGAATGTAGTTGGAGATACAGAGAGTCAATGAATGAGACTTGATACACAGCACACCATTGGCGTATCTATAATGGGTGCAAGGTGTGCAGTGCACACGGGCCCCTCAGAACAGGGGGCCCTGTGGCATGCATGCTGCATCCTGCACCCTGGGTTGGCAGGGGAAAGGGGGCCATTCAGCATCTATTTCTTCCCTCTAAGATCTTCCGGAGGAAAGAAATAGATGCCGAATGAGCCCCTCTTCCCCTGACAGCACACACTTCTGGCAGATGACACACACAGAGTGTAGCTGGAGATACAGAGTCAATGAATGAGACTTGATACACAGCACACACTTCTGGCAGATGACACACACAGAGTGTAGCTGGAGATACAGAGTCAATGAATGAGACTTGATACACAGCACACACTTCTGGCAGATGACACACACAGAGTGTAGCTGGAGATACAGAGTCAATGAATGAGACTTGATACACAGCACACACTTCTGGCAGATGACACACACAGAGTGTAGCTGGAGATACAGAGTCAATGAATGAGACTTGATACACAGCACACACTTCTGGCAGATGACACACACAGAGTGTAGCTGGAGATACAGAGTCAATGAATGAGACTTGATACACAGCACACACTTCTGGCAGATGACACACACAGAGTGTAGCTGGAGATACAGAGTCAATGAATGAGACTTGATACACAGCACACACTTCTGGCAGATGACACACACAGAGTGTAGCTGGAGATACAGAGTCAATGAATGAGACTTGATACACAGCACACACTTCTGGCAGATGACACACACAGAGTGTAGCTGGAGATACAGAGTCAATGAATGAGACTTGATACACAGCACACACTTCTGGCAGATGACACACACAGAGTGTAGCTGGAGATACAGAGAGCCGATTGAGAAGGCTCAAGACACAGCATGCACACTCTGACAGATGGTACACGCAAAATTGGGCTGGAGTCGGATGGATGTGACTCTAACAGAAAGGTTGAGACTGGCAGTTCTCAGTGAGACGCTGCCAGCGCACACGACAGACACTACGAGGACCGGGAGAGAGAAAAGGCTAAGGACAGAGAATTGGAGGACAACAGACTCCAAACAAAAGCATAAGGCACATGATCCAAACAGCAGGCAAGATACAGGAAACCAGACGTTATCACCGACGGTTTTGAACACACAGGAGTAGCTATTTAAAGTTCCTGCCGCCACTCAGAACCTGCAACCAGAGAAACTAATTAGTCAGTGACTGCGGGACATGTTAGGTCCTAGATGTCACGTTTTTGGGCAGGTCAGGACAAGGTGCGGGACGGTGAGGAGATGCAGCAAATATGAAGCTAGGTCGTTTGAGGAAGCAAAAGTGCATAAGTACCTGTTCAGGACAGGTGGTCCCTGGAGCAGAGACTCGGAGTCAGAGTCAGGACTTGATGAGACTTGAGTGTGAGTAGGGACTCAGACTTAGACTTGGGGACTTGATTGAGGACTCTGAGTAGGGACTCAGACTTGAAGCAGTAGGGACTGCAGAGGTTAATTGAGTTGAAGCAGTAGGGACTGCAAGGGTTAATTGAATTGAAGCAGATGGAACTGCAGGGGTTAACCATCAGAGTTGAAGCAGTAGGGACTGCAAAGGTTAATTGAGTTGAAGCAGGTGGAACTGCAGGGGTTAATCACAGGGTTGCCGACTCTCCCGGAATGTCCGGGAGACTCCTGAAATTCGGGCAGTACTCCCGGTATCCCGGGAGAGCCAGCAAATCTCCCGCAAGTGACTTGAGGCCCGTGGTTTTACTGAAACCACGGCCTCAAGTCCTGCCCCCCTGCCTAGCAACACTAGTATACTAGTGTTGCTAGGCACAGGAAGGGACTTGATGACGCAATCTGCTAAATGTCAACTAAAAAGGGGTCAGTGTGAGCAAGGGGGCGGGGCCTAACGGCACGATTTGCATAATCGCGTCATTAAGCCCCGCCCCTCCATGCGTCGCTACTAGCTTCTCTCCGGGATCTCCCGGAGAGAAGCTGGCAAAAGTCGGCAACCATGGTTAATCATCAGAGTTGAAGCAGCAGGGACTGCAAAGGTTTAAACAGCAAACGGCACAGCGCTCAGTCATCC
>WWET01006682.1:0-27161 GCA_011038615.1 Limnodynastes dumerilii
CCAGCCAGAGAAGTTTGATTGGCATCCTGGTAACTAGGCAACCTCCAGTATGGCAGCCACAGAGAGAGATGAGGTGGCATTGGATCCAGAAGTGTCACCACCAGAGCGCCGTGGATGAGGTAAATGATTACCTGCTGCAGAGGCAAGTAAAAGCAACTTCAGTATCTCTGTGCTCAGATTAGTTAGTTAGCGCAATTATATTATCTCTGCACGTCTACTGCAAATGCAATTGTTGTACAGATAATTTTGAACTAGATGTGTCAGAATAAACATAAGCAGCTTATACCCCTTTTACATCACCACCAAAAACCGTAGATTACGTTCAAAAATTTCTACGCATGCGCAGTAGTAAAAATCGCTAAACACCGAACGTATAGGTTATATGTCCGGTACTCTGAATACGGGTTAGAGTCCCAACTTTGGGTCGTATATCATGTATTTTTTAATTGAGAGGTCCCCAAGTCTCCAAAACAGCTACTCTGAGACAGCACCCCCTGTCAGCTGCTATCCCAGACAAGCTTTAAAACAAAAACACAAAATCGCTCAAATCAATTTATAAGTTAATATAAACCATGTGCTGTAAGGTTTGGGGGAATTTACACAGATATATAAAAGGCCCCACAGCACTCATGCAATTACCGAATAACCAACCATGAAATTCTATCTTTACATTAAAAGTCAAAGAGATGTGTTACATATATTTGCAAATATATGATAAACCACCAGCCAATTATAAGGCTTTACTTTTTTGTGGTCCTAACTCTAATATTGTCAGAGTCCCAACTTTGGGTCATATTTCATGTATTTTTACATTGAGAGCTCACCCCCCACAGAGGTCCCCAATTCCAAAGCAGCTACTCTAAAACAGAACCCCGTCAGCTGCTATCCCAGACAAGCTTTAAAACAAACACACACAATGGAGGTTAATTGGCTGCTAAATAAATTAACCCTACTGTGTGTGTGTGTGTGTGTGTGTGTGTGTGTGTATATGTATATGTTAGGGACCTTTGTATGTAGCTACATTGGGACAGGGACTGAGGTGAATGTGAAATATTCTCTGTAAAGCACTATGTAATCTGATAGCGCTATATTAAAAACCTACTGAAAAATAATAAATATATGTATATATGTATGTGTATAGAATGTTACTACTGCTAAATCCATCTATTGGGAGGCCTAGAACAAGCTCCATGGGTTAATGTTTTGTCCAGTGTAAACTGATGGAAGGTCCGACTGGGACCCCAACACCCTTAAAGCCTGGCCAGGATCCAACTGGGCTTCCTTGCGTTGGTTTATCCTAATCGGCGCAGGGGGACATCTGGACAGGCAGAGAGACTGGCAAACAAACAAACAAACAGACCAATGAATTTTATATATAAGATCACAACAGTGTTATATACACCAAAAATGAGGCAGCCAATCACGATCCAATGACTATTGGCCTTATCCACATTTAAGAGTTAAATATGTACTTTTGCTTCTGTTGCAGAGGCAAACAATGGATTTTGTGACCCTAAACTCTGTACATAAAAGAACAGGGCACTCTCCTTGCACTTCTACATTTGTAGCTTAAATCTGTGGGCAGGTCGCTGCCTTAAGTATTCTGCATGAATCACTGTGCGTGCGGAATATTGCATCATACCTATGTAAGGGCTTAGCCAAGCCCTTATTGTATTAGTTTCTTAGCCATGCCGACCCACCATGAGTACCATGTATGCATGGTGAGTGAGCCTGCTTCAGGTGCAGAAAACTAACTCTGCATGGAACACAGCATCGGGAGGCCCAGTAAATATCTGATGTCCGGAAATAGGCAGACGTTTATATGTCAGGATGCGGCCTTATAACTTTATGTGTCAATATGTTTCGATGCTTGGATGCATAGAATAAAAACAGTTATAAAGCCTCCAGGTTATCTACATGTGGTATTGTTTAACTTATGGCATACTGTATATCCAATGGTTTGCAATGATGTATTTTATTTACTATTGCTATGGCATTAGTAAACAAATATCTCAGCGGGAATCATGAGCGGTCCAGCATGCTGTCAGGGCAGACCTGGGTCTTGGAATTTACCGGGGTAACCCTGCAGTGTGAAAGGGATGATTCCAGAGTGTGTGACCCTGGAATGATCTGTTTGACACGGCAATATCCTGGGTGGTAAGACACGGGATATTGCCAGAACAGAGATGTGAAAGGGGTATTAGTGAACTCAACACAATCTCTAAGAAAGAGAAGTGAAAGGTGTGAGCAAGAGGAGTAAACCAAGGATATATGCCAGTAATATAAAGTATATGTTTTTTATTGAATTAACAGTCACTCCCCTCACTCATACAGCCGTATTCCAGCTCACCCCTACTTTAAAATTTCTGCACTGCTCCCACGTAAAATCGGTTAGGGAGGGTTAGGGTCAGGCTGCATGGAAGGGAGGGTTAGGGTCAGGCTGCAGGAGATGGTGGGTTAGGGTCTATTAGTACTACAGAGCTTTCCGTGCTCCATGGATCGATTGCAATGCCTCTTCGCAACTGGCTGGGAGGAATCAGGTTTTTCGCAATTGGAACTTTCTATGCGGGGACCCACACCCATGTAAAATGGGGGTAGTGCAGAAATATGGATTATATGTATGGACTGACCCCATTCCTTATTGTGCAAATAGCATCTCTCCCACAAAGACTCGGTCTCTTTAGTACCAGGGCGAATCTGGATCCAGAATTCCATCCCGACACTGCGACGCATGCGCATCATAACCAAGAAGATGTGTTTTTTCAATCATAGGGATCAGAAAATTCCCCCTTTGAGTAAATCTGGATCCGGACCAATAAAGTGATATAATGTCTTGTGCAATTATACATTCTAGGGAAAACAGCATACATCTTTGTTTACAATAATATTTTAAATTCTAACTGCTCTTGTTTTAAATATTTCTCATTTGTACACTCACTTAAATGGAAGAGGAAGGCTGACATAGCCCATTTATAACATTATGGACATACTTGTATAGGTGACTTGTTATAGACGAGTTACCTATGCTGCAGATGCAAACACATCTCAAGACATTTCAAGACACCTAAAGTTCTGAATAAGAGCAAAAATATATCACTTTTATTAAATGTAAGTATCCTCACAAAGTATAATGCTATATATATATTGCAATAAATCTTTTAAAATGACTTGTTGGAATATTGCATACATCAGACACCATAGACCTGTATAATGTCCCATTGATTTCTTCTATTAACCTGTGTTTTAGCCTCTGGCTAATTTATTATTAGTGCTTATTTATATAGTGCCACAAATGGTCCCCAGTGCTTTACAGAGAACATTAGGCATTCACATCAGTCCCTGCCCCTATTGGAGCTACACAGGTCCCTAACATATTCACACTTAGGTTAATTGGCTGAGGACTAAATTAACCCATCAGCATGTTTTTAATGTGTGGTAGGAAACCAGAGCACCCGGAGGAAACAAAGACACAGGGAGAATAAACTCCACATAGATAAGGCCAAGTCCAGGAATCGAACTCATGACCTTAGTGCTATAAGACCCAAGTACTACTCACTGAGCCACAGTGATACCCTGATGTATGCAACATTAAAGGACCAGAAATGTAAACTATTGACATGTATACAGTCATCATATGATGTTGAGCAATTATCTCAGACATAGAAAGAGACTGCAGATAAGAGCCACATGGCCCATCCAGTCTGCCCAGTTGTTTATTTAAAACTATTCTGACCCTAGACCCTATTTAATTTGAGATTTAGGATAAACTTATATTTATTCCATGTAAATAAAAGACATGTCATGCCCCCCTAATGCAAGAGGCTAATCCTAGGTGGCTCGGGCTCGGTTATCACCCCCAAATTAACTTAATTAACCTTCTGAGCCCAAATATAATACTTTTTAAAATAAATATATATATTTTTTTTATTTAGCATTAGACTCACGGTGGACCCGTGTCAGAAGACCCGGGAATTCAACCCGGGTAAAAAGAAGGGTTATTCCCGGGTCCAACATGGGTAGGGGTGCAGTGTGAAAGGTGCTACCCGATGCAATTTTTTTTACTGTTGCCAGAGCAACGGTAAGCAAATTACTCTGTCTGATGACGACAGGGCAGACCCAAGTCTCTGAATTTCCCGGGTCTGCCCTGCAGTGTAAAACGGGGTCTGTGACCCTGGGATCAACTGCTGCCCCGGCAATATCCCAGGTCTGTGAACCCAGGATATTGCCGGGGTGGTGATCTGAAAAGGGTATAAGTCATATTTATTTCTCCAGCAGAGCCTCCCACTGATAAGGCAGTATAGAAATAACTGATTTTTTGCAAGATTGGATTTTAAATATTATAATATACTTCTTATTTAATCTTTGGTATGCATAGTTCTGAGATCTTAATTGAGAACCACATTCCTTTGCATTCTAAAACTATTTCCAAACTCTCATGGTTCTAAAGGAGATGATGTATAATTATGTGTAAATGATCTAACTGTGACTGCCTATATTTCATGATTTTAATCATAAAATTCATTTATCTCATTTATTGGATCCTCAGTTATAAACTCGATTAGCTTGTTTGAGGCAATAGCCACCATCTGTTTCATTATGTCAGCTTTAATTGTCAAGATAAACACCAAACTCACTTTGAATGACACACAAATGTACTTTGACCTTAGGAATTTCGTTTGACAAGTTTGTTTTAACATAAACTGTATTACTGCTCTTGGAAAAGACATATAGCAGAAGAAGCATTTAATAATTGCTAAATCTATGTTGTAAATAGCTTGGTAGACTCATAAACAAGCAAGCTGTGAACTTTCTCCCTGTTGTCTATGTTAAACGATAAAATATGTCTTGTGCAAGACGCAAAACACTACTTTGCACAATTATTTATAAAAGTGCATCACTCATTAACATACCATTATAGGGTATAGGTTATAGGTTATAGTAAACTTTGATTTGTAATTCATTAAGGAAGTGCAAAGTTAATCCTGATTTACACAGAAAGTGGTACATCCAGATAAGCTGTACATAGAAGAAGTAAATTACTAATAGTTATCTACTAGATGTCCTGGTCGCTGCAGGATTTTTTTGAGGGGAGTGTGTTGGATCTTACGGGGTTGTACTGGGGGATTTCCGAGATAGATTCACCACCCAATCATAACAGCTCTCTAATTATTATTATTATTGCATCAGGCTGACAGTCACATGGACAAGGACTAGATTTACTTAACTCCACTAAACTAAACTGCGGAAAAGTGGAGGTGCAGCACAGTATTCACAGTTAAGAGTGAAATACATACGCATGGATTTGCAAAGATACGCGCCCATGACACTTGTCTCACACTTACGGATTTTAGCAGACTTCCGCCACCATAGGGCAACCTTTACTCTACGTGCGTGTATTTGTGTTTAAGTCGCTTAGGTACGTTGTACTCTACTAACCGCGCCCATATTAGGTCATTTAAATCCCCCCCCTCCGCCCAATTTCACTTAACTTCCTATGTATGGAGGACTGCCACACCCCTTCGGATGTATCTAAGCACAGATTTAAAGTCCATGCCTAATGGATTTCCGTGCCTAAATCTTGTGTAGGTTGCGTAAAAAAAGTTACTACGCAGGGTATCCGTGCCCAAAATACGCACGGATAAAGTAGCAAAATTGTAAGTGCGAATCCAGTCAGCAGGCAATAGCAACCAAAAAGATTTATCTCCACTTTATCTTTTTAGTATTTATAACCCAAAGGGTGTTCTTATACTGCCTCACCGTAATTAGTTTTCTAGAAGGTGGTGTACAAGAGAAACTGGTTCAAAATAATAACCTGCTGATCAAGGACAAACTAGTAGCAATTATCTTTTAGTGTGTAGGAAGGCCTAGAGAATGTATTAAAGAGCCCAGCAGGAGTTTTGGAATGGTTCATTAAGATATCAATTTAACTCATTATCTTTGGAAGTTGAAGACTTCCTGGATTCTGTGCTTTGATAGACCCTGATCGTGTTGACCTAAAAATCTGAGACTATTTAGCATTTGTAGAACAAAGTTGGCCACAAGAAACTTTAGACATCTGATTCCACAGTTATACTCAAAATCAAATTTGCTTTAAGGTCTGACTCAAATATAAATTTTAAACTCATTCTATCTTCCTTTAAAGGAAAAGGTCATGGAAGTCGATGTTCCTTCTGGTAATTAAATCAAGCAAAGTATGTGAACTGTGGGCACTGGGAGTTTCTGATCTATACTTGTTGAGTCATACAGATAATGTAGTTTTTAACCTTTACAATAATTTCCTGATGTAAATGTAGTTAACCTTTTATCATGGGTGCCCCTAAGAGATGGCATGCCAGTAGTGGAAGCAGTAATTACCCCCAGGGGTAGATTTATAAAAGCTAGTGAAAGAAAGAAAAATTGGAGGTGTGGCCCATAGCAACCAACCATATTTAAGCTATTGTTCATACTGTATATTTTAATAAATGAAGGCAAAAAGCTATATTTTGTACAGTTTAAATTATATTGGCATCTCCTGATGGCAGTAACATCAACTAATTTTGTATCTCTCCCAGAAGATACCTTCTTATCTCACATATAGTATGTATGTGTACATAAAGCATGATGAAGAGATTATATAACCTATTACATAAAATTTTATAATAGGTATTACATCATTCCATTTAATCAATTATTAGGTCCAAATTTAATACTGCAATAGCTTCTAATTTTTATTATTATTCAATAGCATGGCCTCTGCATCTGTAAGCAAACATCTGTTAGCCATGATGATGACTGATTGTATCTGACATTTTAGGGTAGATAGACAATAATATATAAATATGCACTGAGGCAGGGGAAATATAGAATAGAATTTAGAAGTTTACTTTTTAACATTGCAATACTATATTAGATAATAGATATTACTGTTAAATAGAACAAATGTTTATTTTTTCACTTTACTACTATGGAATGTTCCTTTTTATTGTAAATGCGTTTGTAATTAAAAGAATCCCATCATGCATGGTTCTGGTTGGTTTCCAGAGATGGATTTAATGATGGAATTTTTTTAAAATAATTTCCTGCCCTCTACTGAATCTATAACTTTAGGAAAGAAAATAACAATCGCTATTTACTGCAATCACATGACGAATATTCAAGTAAAAGCCATTTTGCTCTTTCAAAAACAAAGAATTTCATCAAATTTTTCTGTGAGTTGCAGATAGGTGTGCGTATGATATAAAGGGTTTATAAAGAGATAGATATGTCTATCTAACAGGGTGTGGGTCCCCGCAAAGAACGGCAACTATTTCGATAGGACGGTTCTCTCCCAGCCAGTTTCGAACTGCCTGGGATATCGATGACTCAAAGAGGCATAGCAATCGATCCTCAGAGCACCAAACACTGTGCTCTGAAAGGTGAGTGGATAAACTAAATGAATGGGTGAGTATACAGATCGGTACACTCACCCATTCATAAAAAATTTTTTATAAAATGGCCCCCTTTTCGATATATAGAGAAAGCCGAAAAAGTAACTTTCATCTGTCTATTTCGCCAAGTGGGCCATCAGACCGGAGACTGCAACCGGATCTAACAGATGGAACAAATAAGTGAATTAGTATCTTTATTTTTATAATACCAAATTTGTAAAGAAAATAGATGAAGTCTTCCCCCCCTCCCCAAAAAAGCTAGATTTATTAAAATAAATCAAATAAAACTAAATAAATCCAAGCCTGTTCGGCTTTTAACTAAGCATACAATTTGACATCCCAGCTTACTTGTGCAGCACCTAGTATAATACCCAAACAAACACAGGTCACTAAATAAAGTTTTTGGGTCTCTCATGTGAGGCCTCTTACCTCAGTCAATCCAGGATGTTAGAGACCCTGCAAATGCAGCCTGATAGCCTTTTAACAAGCTCACACAAGTGCTGTACTAATCAGTCTAGACTGAAGTTTTTAAAGTCCCAGAACAGGCCTACAGGATTATGGGTCAGTGGTGAAAATGGCCTTTTCTGAAAGTGCCTTTTTATACCAGACAATTTCGAATTGACTCTGGTATCAATTGCTCTTGTCTCGCCAAAGACAAGCATGGAAGATCACAAAGACGAATCTGCAGTGGCGTGAGTTGAATGTTTATCCTCAACCCCAACCCTTATCCTAATTCTTACCCTAACCCTCCCCTTTCATTACCCTAACCCTCTCCTTCTATTACCCTAACCCTCCCTTACACACAGCCTGATCCTAAGACTCCTTTCCATGTAGCCTAACCCCAAGACTGACTCCTGTCCCCTCAGCCTGACCTGAAGTCTTCCCTCACCGAAGTCTAACCCTAAGACTCCCCTCCCCGCAGCCTAACCCTATGATTCCCTTCCCACAGCCTAACCCGCCTAACCCTAAGATTCCCCATAGTCTACTACTTCTCGGTCTGGTGCGATGGGCCTGTGGTGGAGCAATGGGTCTGAATTAATAAATGGGTAAGTATGTTGAAAAATAAATTCGGCATACTAACACATTCATAATAATAAATAATAATAATAATAATAATAATAAAATTATCTAATAAGTACTATTTTCGAAATAAAGACGAAAAATTAACATTCACTTTCAAATACATCAAGGGTTGTGACCAGCTAGAGGAGGGTACCATTTTTCAAAAGAAAAGGTGTAATAGAACACGAGGGCATGGATACAAACTGGAGGGTGGTAGATTCAAAGGAAATGTGCGGAAAAATTACTTCACTGAAAGGGTGATAGATAAATGGAATATTCTCCCATCTGAGGTGGTTGAGGCCAATACAGTTTAAACATGCTTGGGATAAATATAAGGGTATCCTAAATTGTAAACCAAATTGAGGGTAAATAGGGTCTAGGGTCAGTATAAGTTTCAATAAACAAATGGGCAGACTAGATGGGCCATGTGGCTCTTATCTGCTGTCACTTTCTATGTTTCTATGTTTCTAACTTAGACTCAGGCGACTAGAAGCGACTATAAATAGGAGCGACTATAGGCGACTTACTCAGGCGACTAGGAGCGACTGGGTAGAATATAAAAGCAGTTTTCCAGAGGTGTGTCAGTCATTTAGCAAAATGGATGCAGAGGACATGCACTTTATGGAAAGTCCCTATCTGACAAGACGTCTGAGGCAAACCCATACAATTACATCATGTTGGGTTAATCCAATACTTTTAAAAAGGGATTCATTAATTCCACCACCTGCATGGGGATTTGTTAATAATAATTTAGTGTGTCCCTGTCCTCTGTAGAGTGGGAATGTGCCATATGCAGAAATAACCCTTTTTATTATTGTCTAAGTAGCTTTATTTGCCGTCATACAGGCCACTAGAAGCTGCAAATCCAATTCCTGAGGGATCAGTCGCTAGTCGCCTGTAGTCGCTCGCTCAAAGTCGCTTGTAGTGGACGCCTGCAAGCAAGGTTCTGTGCAGTAGGATTAGTCACTTCTACACGCGTGACTACACGCTACCTGTTAGTCGCTCAAAGTCGCTTGCAGTGGACAACCAGCCTAAGACTCCCCTCCCCGCAGCCTAACCCTATAATTCCCTTCCCACAGCCTAACCCTAAGATTCCCCATAGTCTACTACTTCTCGGTCTGGTGCGGTGGGCCTGTGGTTGAGCAATGGGTCTGAATTAATAAATGGGTAAGTATGCTGAAAAATAAATTCGGCATACTAACACATTCATAATAATAAATAATAATAATAAAATCTTCTAATAAGTACTATTTTCAAAATAGAGACGAAAAGTTAACATTCAACTGTTTCTATTTCAGAAACATTTCAGAAGCATTTTTTTTATAGAAGCTACATCCCACCTTATATCCAACCAAGTATGGAGACTCTTCTTGCTTTCCATCCATGACACTAGGAACCCTTAATCTAGCATTTATCAAAGCTGAACTGGCTTTGCACACTGTGGGCCGTATTCAAAGACTTTGTTGAAAAGTACGCAATTATACGCACGCACGTAGCAAGCCAACACCCACCAACACCCATTACACTCCCCTCTAACGGCCTTGCAATCATAGACATACACCTCCATAGACCACCTATAACTTTATGTGTGTACCTACGTGCGTATATGTATGCCATAATTGCGATTCTATGTAACCGCTCCCTCAAAGACTCATTTAATATTGGTTTAGTTTAGTATATTGCCTGTTGAGTTTTGTTATTCTTCTGCATCTATTGACATTTACATTTTCAGTTACAAAAGAATCTGTGCTTATTTATTGTGCCTATTTCTAAAAACTGGATGTTGATCAAAGAAGACTGATTGACATTTAATAGGAACAAAACTAAATCCATTTTAATCATGCCTGAAAGGTCATATTATTATTTTGCTACTGATTTGCCCCTATAAAATCTGTTCTAGACTTAATGAAATGAAAAACATTATGTATTCATTAAACATGCTATAAAACTACTTAGAAAGTGCATAAGTTTATATAAAAGAAATATTTATTGAACATATGAAAGTTTTTTTTACCCAGTGGCTCAGTGCAAAACAGCAGTACAACTGGGAGGCATGTGTGGCTACTGGCCCATTTATGTTTTAGCTTATTGGTAGTGATCACCTCCTCAAGCTGAATACTTCTTCTGTAGTAACCATAGGAGTAGTTCCCATTGAGATCAGGTTTAGTTTGGCCATAGGGCTTATGGGTAAATTTCCCAATATGCCGGTGGCCTCTGGCCCTTTTTTATTTGAAAAGAACTACAATATTGACAGTAATAGGTGGTGATTACTATTCGCTGTTAATGTAAAAACAGAGGTTACTACGATGCTCTCTGTATTGGGTCAAGGTTACCTGCGTTATGGGAAGCGGAGGGTTCATTTATTTAACTGTAGCAAATTAAACTCCCTGTGTGTGGTTGGGCTTAATGGTGCCACTCACTCTGGGTTATGTCATTGATCCTGGGCACTTGAAGGTGGCGGAGTCTGGGTCTGGGTCTTCAGAAGATGATGAAGCCTGGAATCCTGCCTCCTTTTCTTCTGGATTTGCTTAACTGCATGCTGTTCCTGTAGAAAAGATAAGTGCACTGATTAATTTGGAATAATCTTCTGTCATTCTACATTTCTTTTTCTTTATCTTCCTTTAACCCTTCTTTTTCTCTCTTTCTTTCTACTTGTTCTAGCTCTTTACCTTTCCTTCATCCTCCCCTGCTTACTCTCCCCCCCCCCTTTTTAAATTATTTTTGCATTCTCCCTTCAATTTATTGTTTTCTCCTTTTCATCCTTTCCTTGTTTTTTATAAGCATTTTTGCTCCATTCCTTGCAGCATGTCACGTCCCAAGCGCACTGCCTCCCGCCCCCCAAGCATGCTTGTAGTATCGGGGACCCGCGCGACCCAGCAAGCTGCACGGTGGAGGGATCACGTCTTCTCTGCCTCGCAGCGGTAAAAGTGCGAGGCACTTATATAGAATTAAATAATATTGTTTAGATATTTAGGGTTAGGATTTAGGTTTAGGGTTTGGATTTAGGGTTAGGATTTAGGGTTAGGGGTAGGATTTAGGGTTAGGGTTTGGATTTAGGGTTAGGATTTAGGGTTAGGGTTTGGATTTAGGGTTAGGGTTTGGATTTAGGGTTAGGATTTAGGGTCAGGATTTAAGGTTAGAGTTTGGATTTAGGGTTAGGGTTTAGGGTGTAGAGCCGCAGCAAGGCAGAGGAGATCCCTCCGCCGTGCTGTTTGCTGCGTCGCATGAGTCCCCGATACTACAAGTATGCCCCGTCCCCTGCCTGCCTGAGGGATTCATCCCCAGACCTGATTCCCGACAACCCCCACCAGGGGGGGTGAAAGTATTCTAGGTCTAAGGCAGAGCGGCAGCAGGAACCCCCTCGTTGTGCCTGCTCCCCCCGCCCGATCACCTGCCCAGTGGACCAGGAGGGGAGGAGCCAGCACCTGCTTCACCACCGGGCGCACACCAGCAGTTTGAGCGGCGTGGCCGGCCGGGGTGCGCGCCCGAACATCATGTGGATATTGCCGGAGCCTAGAAGCAGCCTCAGGGAGCAGTGAGGCTGCTTCTGGGTCTCAGAGAGAGGCTGCAGGCTGGATCTCCAGCTCCTGCAGCATGGTCTCTGTCCCTCCTTCTCCCTGGGGGAGGGGGTGGGGCCTGCAGCAGGATGGTGGCTCCCGGTGGGATTGTTCTGCAGAGCAGCGTTACAGACTGGAGCTACCCATCAGATATCAAGAGGCTGGGTGTCACTATTACCCCAAGCAGGATTACTACATTAAAAGGGGAACGGTTTGTATGGACCCACCCAATACAGTATGCACCCAAGCACCACTAGGGACCCTAGTGGAGGTAGTACACATATGCCCAGGACAGATCATTCCCACCCTCACCATTATAACATGCCCCATTTCATCAGTAGCCACGGCGTGGGCATGTATTTGGATAGGCCTTGAGTAGATTGGCTCTACTGGGCCAACTCACACCCCCCCAGTACTTCCCCCCCCATATCACGAGACCTGTCTTTCCCATCGCTGCCATTGTGCTAACCATTTCCCCATGCACTGCCACTCCTATCAATCGCGGCCATCATCCCCGCTACGCCATAGACACACTTTATGTGCGGCACATGAAAGTTCTGCGCATGTTAGGGATGCAGAGAGACCCTCTAACTCCAGGTCTGACGAGCCTCCTTCAGTCCCACAGGCATCCTCTGGCGGTCGCGGCAGGTCAGGCAGTTGCAGGAGTTCAGCCTCTTGAGGCGGCTCTGGGCAATGAAACATCTATGGGGGAGCCTCCGAGCGTTACAGAGGAGGACGCGGAGCCAGGCATGAGCCAACCTGCACTCGGTGAGTCGGACATCAATTTATCTGAGATTGAGTTTGATTCAGTGTCCCTGTCCACCTGCTCCTCCACCTCCTCCATATCGTCCGACGTGTCTCAGTGTCCCGCGAGGGTTTAAAAATGCAATATACAGGTGTTTGCACAAGCAGGCGCAAAAAAATTTGGAAAAGGGGACTGCTACCCCGCCCCCCGAATTTGATCACAGCAAGCTATATTTTGATTATACTGCAGTATCCCGCAGCGTCCGCCCACGTATCCATGAGAAATTTAAACAGGTAAATACGTGGATATATTCTCATTGACAAGCGACAGTCACAAGGCGTGGAGCGCAGCGAAAATAAAGGGTGCACTCGCGGAGGACCAGTATCAGAGTTTTGACAACTGGCTCTCGGCGTGGTGCTCCTTCATGACACCTATTAGGAGTCTCGCCCAAGCGAATACAAGGGTATGGTCCGCTACCTACACTTTGTTTAGGATATTCGCGTGTACATAAAAGGCCTGGCCTGGTGGAAATATGATGAACGTTTCTGCCTGGATGCCGACAGCCAAACGTCCATCAAATTTGGTGTAAAAAATGTGGATCTGTGGCTAGATGTACCTTGTGCTCAGCCGGAACCTCTTGGGAACGTAACAGCCCCAAACCTCTTGTGAACGTAACAGCCCCAAAGAGGTTTCCGAGTAAGAGGCATTTCTAGGGAAATGCTATGGATTTAACAACTCCGTATGCAACAGAGGAGGAAGGTTCCCATTTCGCGACATTTGCTTGCGGTACAACGGCACCCACCCCGTCAAATCCCGCAATAGACCTGCCGGGGCAAGGTTCAGGCGCAAGACAGCGATCTGGACCTAGGCCTGGCACCAACACCAATTAATCTTAGCAAGCTTGCTGAATGGTTAGCACGGTATCCAAGGAGGAACATGGCATCAATTCTGTTGCACGGCTTTCGCGAGGGTTTCTGCCTGCCGATTGTCGGGCGGGTTTCCTCTAGTTCCCCACGCAATTTGAAATCCACATTTGAATTTCCGGGCATATTAAGAGATAAAGTAGGAAAAGAATTGCATTTAGGTAGAATGGCGGGCCCCTTCCCTCAGCCCCCAATTCCCGACATGGTCCTATCACCCATAGGGGTAGTACCCAAGAAGGCCCCGGGCAAATTTTGTCTCATCCAGCTCATGTCGTTCCCGCCAGGGGCATTGGTTAACGACGCCATCCAGGGAGCTTGCTAATGGGTCGTTTATCAGACCTTTGAACTAGTCCGGTCATGGGGCCCTTATGGCGAAGATCGACATCGAATCAACCTTTCGGCTCCTCCCCCTCAGCCCTTCCTCATATAAATATAAGTGCTTACCAATGGGCTGCTCAGTGTCTTGTGCTTAATTTGAGACATTCTGCAGTTTCCTACATTGGTGCATTGTGGTGGGATCGGGCCACGCCCGGGTGGCTCATTACCTGGATGACTTCCTGGTGGTGAGTCCTCCCAGCTCAGAATCCTGTTGTAACCTACTTTTTTCCACACAAGCCCTATTCTTCTCCCTGGGAGTCCTATTGCCCATGATATCACGATGATGCATTTGTCATAAATCGGGATTGAGATGGACACATTAGCTGGACTCTGCCACCTCCCCCTCGATAAAGTACAATACTTCCACACCCTCATCAAACAGGCCCTATGCACTGGAAGGCTCACGCTCACGAAAGTACAATCGCTCGTGGGGTCCTTCTGTTTTGCTTGCCGCGTCATACCTTTCAGGAAGATCTTCTGCCACAGGCTTGAGTGCGCTACAGCAGGAGTTAGCAGCCCATGGGGGTGGATCCCCCTATCTAATGAACTTAAGGCAGATCTGGGTGTGTGGAATTCATTCCTGGATGGATTTGTGATCTGTGATCTGTGCGGGTCCCACAGAGTGTGCCCCTCTGTGAGTAACTTTCACTGTGTGCTGCCAGATATGGACTTTTTTCTGTTTTCAATTTTATTTGCTTAGTCAGTTGTACTTTGTTTACCTCCCTTCCCCAGCCATGGACCGGACATGGTTCCCGGGATTAGCCCGGTAACTGGCCTGCATGCACCAGGTACAGGAGCACGAAGGGCTTTTTCCTCTCAAAGCCCACGCCACCTTTAGTGTCCCATAGTCAAATAGTCCAGCCGGGGCTAGCTGCTGAGGTTTTCACCTCCGCACGGGACCGTTGACATTCCCTCATGTCTTCACTCACCAGTTAGGTCTTTTTTTTACCTTGTACAGTGCTTACAATTGCTTTTACTAACCTGGTACACCTTTGTCTTCCCATTCCTTCCCTACAGCGTTGGTGCTGTGGAAGCGGGTGGTTTGGCTCATAGGCCATTCTTTCATTTATTGGGCTAGTAAATACCGGTCAGCAGCTGATCGGGCCGAGCGTTGTGGGATGCATCTTATTGAGGTGCCTTCTGCCTAGCTCGTGACATCTTGTTGGAAAGTCCACCAGACATTATAATACTTAATCTGGGTGGCAATGACACAGGGCGTATCCCTGCTGTAGAGCTGTCGTGGGCTATTAAAAATGATCTTAAATTGGCTTTTAGCTGATGGCCCGACATCGCTTGGGTATGGTCAGACAGTATCCCTCGTTGTGTCTGGCAGTACTCCAGCAATAGCACGGCCATGGACAGGGCATGGAGGAAGGTGAACAGGTCGGTCAGGGTTTTCTTAAAGCAGCACATGGGCGTAGTCGCCCCTCCCCCCCATGCGGAGTTTCGCTTTAATCAACGGCATTTGTACTGTCCGGATGGGGTGCATTTGTCAGATGTTGGTATGGAGATTTTCTTAGAAGATATATTTTCAGTTCTTAGTTTAGTCTAGGTAGTGTGTGTTGATGGTGGCAGTGCTGGTCAGAGGGACCAGCTTTGGCGGAGAGCAGGTCTGTTGATTTTGTTGTTATGGTTGTTTGTTTACGGTGCAATTGGAGGAATGTGAAAGAAGTGTCTTTGAGTTGGCCACATGAGGTGGTTATGTCTAAGGTTATAGATCTGCATTTGTGGGCGGGACCAATATCATTTGAGTGTCAAATTCAATATTCTTTTAACCACAATAGCCTCCTAGTTTCATAAAGAGCAAAATACATATTTGTAACCACAATACAAAGGAAGCCGAGGCTTAAAGTTAACACTTACCATGCCGCTGCCAATCAAGTCCGCATTTGAGGATGTCCGCATCACAGCTGCCGGGCGGAAGCCCATCAATATCAGAAAGTGATGGCCAAATGGCATCAGCAATCATGGCAACCCAAGAAAACAGCTGATACACAAGAGAGATTTGTCAGTGTCCATAGAAATCATCACCCAGGCCTTTCAATACATACTCCATGTGTTGTCCTCAGGATTCTAATAACCCCTTCATGTCTCCCCAGTTTCCAATAATCCCCCTGATGTCTCCCCAGCTTCCAATAATCCCCCTGATGTCTCCTCAGCTTCCAATAATCCCCCTCATGTCTCTCTAGCCTCCCAATAATCCCCCTCATGTATCTCCAGCTTCCAATAACCCCCTTATGTCTCTCCAGCTTCTAATAACCCTCTCATGTCTCTCCAGATTCCAGTAATCCCCCTCATGTCTCCCCAGCTTTCAATAATTCCCCTCATGTCTCCCAATCTTCCCATAATCCCCTCATGTCTCTCCAGCTTCCAATAATCTCCCTCATGTCTCCCCATCTTCTAATAATCTCCCTCATGTTTGCTTTCTTCCTTTTTGCTCTTGCTGTACTCCTCCGCGGTGCTCCCTCTCTGCTATGGATGACACTGACGTGACCAGCATTACACTTAAGAAATCTGCCAGCCAGGTGCCCCTGATTTCTGCAGTGGTAGTGACAGAGCGGTTACAGGACAGGTGGGTAGCTAAGAGTGAGTATTGTAGGACTCATACCCTGATGGCACCAATGGTGCTCCCATCAGTTGGGCATCATAGGATCTCGCTTCAGAGCCTATAAATGGGGCCCCAGCAATGGCATGAGTCATTTGCTGATAGGCAAAAAATTTTATACACCACGGCCATGATTTAGGTTTGTACATGGAGCAGAGCATTGATATTTGTTTCATATAAGAACGTCCACATGTACAGGATTATCTCATAGTACGGGGCAATGCACTGTTTTCTTTTTAAATAATGGGGCCATGTACTATTGTTTTAACTGTAAGGGGGACAATGTACTGTTTTGTGTAAGGGGCGACATTATTTATGCGGCAGCATGTACTTAAACCTTGGCATGCTCCACTTATGCTACTATAAGGCAAAGCATGCCATGATAAACATGGGCATGCTGTGCCTTGAAGTACTATATGCCGCAACATGCTTAGGGTTAGTAGCAGTGGTATACATTTGAAATTATTTAAAATGTGTTTTTGCATAAACGTGAATGTCGCTTTTCTTCAAAGTGACACTTACAGCAGGCACCTTTATTTGTTGCTTTTGTTTGACAATTTTGGCGTGATTTTACTAAGTGACACTTAGTAAATCTGGTGATTGCTATGGCAATCACTGAAAAAATCGACATGGTGATTAAGTTGAGGGCTATTTTTTAAAATGACAAATCCCAGCGATTTGTCCTTTAGTAAATGCGGCGAACACAAAATCGCTGTAAAAAATCACCAGAGATGGCGATTTAGACAAAATCGCCTTTAGTAAATCTGGCCCTTAAAATTACTTAAACAAGAGACTTGCGTATATAGCCTAATGTACGAGGTCTGGAAGAAGATCTAAATGTAAATGTATAAGACTGAATATTATTGATGTGTATTTAATATTTTCTTTCTAAATGACTTCAGCAACAGATCTGTTTATTTAGTATAGAATGTGCCAACGTTCATGTGTCATATTTTATATTTATCTTGCATCACAATGTTATTATTCAGTTTTAAAAGGATTTTGAACATATATGGAAGGTCTGTAACTAGATTCGTGTTGAAACAGGTAGGACTTGAAGTAACACAGCAGAAATGCCTACTATTCTGCATATGACATTCAAACAAAGCGCAATATGTATAATCAGACATCCATCTGGGTAAAATACATTAAAAAGCAATCTCAGTGGATGTGTGCTGTGAGATGCAGGTGACATAAATTGTATAAGCTCCGCACAAAGTAATACTGTACAATGAGATTTGTGCAAGAAGAATGTGAAGCTTTAAAATGGTATCTCACTATTTCCTACCTTCTATTTTCAGTGACAGAGCATTTATCTTGTAAGTTTAGCAGGGGAATTATTACACTTTGGCTGAGATTATGTCTAAGAAAAAAGTCTTGCACATTTTTTTCTTATGCTACGTAGACGGCGTTGCACTATTACTACGCATGCGCAGTAATGCAGATTTTCTAAGATCTTAAATATACGCTCCTAAGTGCCGTGGAAATCATATCTCTGAATCAGGCCCATAGTTCTGAGGTGTCTCGAGTACAACATTAACTTCTGGGTGGCATACCTTCCGTGGGTGCGCTCTCCAGGTTAGACTGGCCTAAGTTTCAACAGCTTGCCCTGAATGCAGAGTTGACCAGAACACACCCTAACCCTTTCTGGCAGGTGGTCGGTCTGGAAATGAGAACCTAGCGCTGCGGTCACTCGCCTCCTCTACACTGCAGAGATATCGGGCAGCCTGGAAAGATTGGTTGACTTTCCGCATGATGCAAGGTATGGAGGTCGGGCACTTGCAGACTTGCCTTTACAGTTTCATGCTGAGCAAATTCCAGCTTGCACATTAGCTCTACGCTCGCCAGAATAGCCTTCATGGGTAAACTGTGCGTCAAGCCGGACGTTACCAGGAACTTCCTGGTGTCCAAGTCTCTCCGAGGGTGGGCAAAGTTAAGACCAGCACCTCCCAACTTGTGCTACTCACTATCGGCAAATTGCTTAGATAAAATGATGGGCGCAGTGATGGCTACAAGACACTGCTTTTCCGTACTGCTTTTAGTTTAGCTTGTGCTGGTGCTTTCCGGATCGGCGAGTTAGTGGCAGCATCCAAGAGCTCTATGTCCACAGGTCTCCTTGCCAAGAATATCATCCTCCACAACGATGTCATTCATTGCAAAATTCATGGGGGTTAAATCGACCAAACAGGTTGGGTGGCGTGCGAATCATAACATCTGCTCGGTGCAATTAGGATGATGCCTTGCAATCGAGCTTCCTCATGACTGTCTGGTTTGGCTTGCACATAAGAACAGCATTCCACTATCCCGCTACCAGTTTACAGGTGTTTTTCAGAAAACGCTGCAACAGTTGGAATTAAATCCAGCAGACTACAGGACTCTCTCTTTTTGCCTCGGAGCGACATCTTCGGCAGCTGCGCTTGGCTCTTTTTTTGGCAGAGGACATTAAAAATATTGGCCGCTGGAAGTCACAGGAATTTAAGACATACATTCGGCCTTTGGTGGAGGATGGCCAGTCGTGATCTGTGCTGGTCCCACAAGGTGTGCCCCCCTGTGAGTAACTTTCACTGTGTGCTGCCAGATATGGACTTTTTTTCTGTTTTCAATGTTATTTGCTTAGTCAGTTGTACCTTGTTTACCTCCCTTCCCCAGCCATGGACCGGACATGGTTCCCGGGATTAGCCTGGTAACTGTATGTACCAGGTACAGGAGTGCGAAGGGCTTTATCCTCTCACAGCCCACGGCACCTTTGGTGTCCCATAGTCAATTAGTCCAGCCAGGGCTAGCTGCTGAGGTTTACACCTTCGCACGGGACCGTTGACATTCCCTCATGTCTTCACTCACCAGTTAGGTCTTTTTTTACCTTGTACAATGCTTACAATGGCTTTTACTAACCTGGTACACCTTTGTCTCCCCATTCCTTCCCTACAGCGTTGTTGCCGCGGAAGCGGAAGTTGTTACTATACCGTACATCTCTTTTTTGTATTGAGAAATTCCAGTGAGTAGATCTTGTATTTTGATTACCATAACCCTTCCTTCCTCGCAGCCTGACCCTAACCCTCCCTTCTTCCAAGCCTAACTTTAATACTCACTTCTTTATAGCCTAACCCTAATACCCCCCGCTCCCCGCAGCCTGACCCTAACCCTTACCTTCTATGGTCCTAACCCTAACCCTTCCTACCTAAGAGCCTAACCCTAAACCTCCCTAACACTAAAAGTCACCTCTCCGGAGCTGTCAGAGGCATGTGCGGTTGGGGCCACTGCCACAGGCCCTGAGCTCTGTCGGCCTCACAGCACCTAAAAATATTTTCATCAAGAATTAGGGGAACACCATTGCCTGACCCCTCCACCACCACTACCCTCCTAATGGCTTCAGACACTGAGTTGCAGCCTGCCAAAGGACATCATTAGGGGGCAGCAGCTCTATGTCTAATGCTGCTCGGTAGTAGCCGTGGTATTTCCAATGTTTAGCTTTCTACCTGATTTCCTAACGCTGGATTTTCTTCCTTTAAGTAGATGAATTGGGAGGGAAATAGTCTCTGATTCACAGTTTCCTTGATGCAGAGATGCACCTGTTGACTGAATAAGGCCTTTAAACCCCTGCTTGTCTATGTACACAGTGCTGGTACAATCATGGATTATAGGAAACAGTGAACTATACACAGAAAGATTATAGTAGCTGAATAGTCCTCTCTTTCATGAAGAGTCTGGTGAAAAATGTACCTTTGTATAAAACAAAGTCTAAATATGCAGCCTCTGTTACAGAAGATATATGCTGCTTGCGGCGACAGTGCAGCAATTCCTAGCCATGCCTGCCATCTTGTGGATCTTTTGATAAAAGCACATCTACAGTATACATTCAAACCAAATACAGCAATGCAAACAAATAACTTATTTTGGAAGGAAGGAATGTCCCTCTAACACTTTGGTTGTGCCAACTTTACACAGAAATATTGCCCATTTTGAGCCAGTACGTTTTCAGCAGCCCGGTCAGGTGATTACCTGGCATAGGACCTTTTTTTGTTCTGGCACCAGTGGTACATATAATAACCTGAGGCCATAACTGAAGTATGTGATACTCTAGTGGGGCTATTGTATTAATTTATAAGTTTAGGTGAGTACTGGAACTAAATTATTGCCACAAAAGCTCTGATCAAAAGTTTCCCTGTTAAATAGAAAGGGTCTGATCCATATCTGTTTTTTTTTTTAGGTGCAATTGTAGACCTGAGTAATACAATGTTGAACTGCAAAGGGAGGCAAATTACATTGTTAAAGTAGAATTAGAATTGAGAGGTGAGGTGAGGCTTGTTATGTGCAAAAATATAGTATTTTCCTTGCATGCAAAAGAATTAAAATCAATTAGCCCCCTCACATTGCAAAATGGTTTTACTGAGCTTTACACTTGCTCCTGTTTTGCCTTTACTCCCAAACTCCCAAACCCCACAATGGGGTAGATCCAGAACTACGTTTCCCGTACGTTTAATCGCGGAGCGTATTTTCGTGCGCGTAAATTCGCTGCACTCCTCTCGGCACACCCCTTGCACGGACGTATTTTGTCAAGATACGCTTTCCAAACCCTACCTTAACTTTTTCCAACGTAACCGCAGTCATACGCGCACGTACGTATGGGCTAGATGAATTTACGCAGCTAAGCACGCCCATACTGTACACTTTAAATACAACCCCCCGCCTACTTAACGTATTTCAGACGTATTTTGGACTCACGTAAAATTGGCACGCCCACACGGAAGTATTTACGTGACACATACGTGAATGGCCCATACGTTCAAAATTACGCTATGTTAATGTGCGTATTTTCTATGGTGCGCATGCGCAGTGCGTACAAAACAGCGAATTTACGTCTCTGCCACGCGTAAATTCGCTCCAAGGCGTAGTTCTGGATCAGATCCAATGTCCTTTTCCCTATACTTGTTCTTAGGTCTGTCTGTATTTGTGACACAAGATGTTCTCCTTTCTGACTCATGTTCTTTAAACAACGTGGTATAGGCATATATTTTAAAATTACTCCAAACAAATGTACCTCAAGGAAAGCTTAAAAAGGCATAGTTTAAAACCAGATTACTTTAAACTTCCTTAAATTAAATTGCTCCTACATTTAAATGTCCTTCAAAGTTTAAACTTGAACTTGTTCTTAATGTAGGTGCCAGAATGTTTCTGCATGTCAGTATCTATTGTGGTATGTTTTCAGACTGGCTGTGAATATAAAATGTGTATCATTGACCTTCACTGCCCTTTACCTGGCTTCAATCCAGAGCTCCAAACACTAGAATGATTTCATAATGTTCTTCTACAAAAGGAACTGAATTCAAATTGTGAATGCACCATGTGGCTGTTGTAGAGTTGTTTGCATGATTTTACTTAGAAAGAGACACACACACGCACACATATACCTCCCAACATTTGAGAATTGTAAAAAGGGACCAATTTTCGCGGCCTGGTTGAAGGGGTGTGTCTTGTACCGCCCAGTGGGCATGTCTAGGGAAAGTGGGTGTGTCTGGCATGCCCAGTTAGCGGGTCTAGTGCATGCCTCGTTTAATAAGTTAGCCATCCATATGTCTGCCCCTTATTATTTGTCCAGCCTCCAAATGTCGGCCCTGTTTATACGTCAAGCCTCCATATCTGCCCCTTTATTATTTGTCCAGCATCCATGACTGCCTCTTATTATTATGTTCTGCATCCATATGTCTTTCCCCTCTTTATCTGTCCAGCCTCCATATGTCTGGCCCTTTATTAAATGTCAGCTCCTTTATTATTTGTCCAGCATCCATGTCTGCCCCTTGTTAATATGACCAGCCTCCATGTCTGTCTCTTATTATTGCCAGCCTCCATGTCTGCCCCTTATTATTATGGCCAGCATCTATGTCTGCCCCTTGTTATTATGTCCAGCCTCCGTGTCTACCCCTTATTATTATGGCCAGTCTCCATGATAGCCCCTTATTATGTCCAGCCTCCATGTCTGCCCCTTATTATTATAACCAGCCTCCATGTCTGCCCCCTGTTATTATGGCCAGCATCCATATCTACGCCATACTATGGCTTGCCACCATGTCTGCCCCTTGTTATTATTGCCAGCCTCCACGTCTGCCCCCTATTATTGCCAGTGCCAGCCTCCATGTCTGCCCCTATTGCCAGTCCCTTTCTCCATGTCTTCCCCCAATGGCCAGTGCCTGTCTCCATCTGCCTGCAATTGCCAGTACCTGCCTCCATGTCTGCCCCCAAATGCCAGTGCCTGCCTCCATGTCTGCCCCCAATTGTCAGTGCCTTTCTCCATGTCTGCCCCCAATTGCCAGTTCCTTTCTCCATGTCTGCCCCCAATTGCCAGTTCCTTTCTCCATGTTTTCCCCCCCCTATTGCCAGCTTCCATTTGCCCCCTATTAATACTGCTATCTGCCCCCTATTAATAGTGCCAGCCTTCATCTGCCCCCATATGCCAGTACCTGCCTCCATGTCTGCCCCTAAGGTCTGTGCCTGTCTCCATGTCTGCCCCCAAATTAATTGCCAGCCTCCTTAAGCTCCCTATTGCCAGTGTCAGCCTCCTATTATTTAATTCCTGCCCCCATTGTCAGCCTCTGCCTCCAATTGCCAGACCCTATTAAATTAATTTAATTTACTTACCTCTGAAGTCTTCCTTCCTGCGCGGTGCCCGCACGTCTTCCCCTTCCTCTGTCCGGCGGCGTCTGCTCTGCAGCCAACATTTTTTTATGAAAAAAAGGTACACCTGGGGGCGTGTGAAGGGGGTGTGACTTGTCCCATAAAGGGGCGTAGCTTTTATCTGCTCTCATTTGCATGTATGATAATCATATGAGCTAAGAACTCACAGAAGAGGGTCTTGTCACTTTAGTAGAGCTGTAGGGGTCTGTCCCCGCAGCTCTGCTATAGTGATCAGATGTTGCAGGACTGGAAGGTGAATATATGGGGGGAGGGAATCCGCTA
Organism: Limnodynastes dumerilii; assembly: GCA_011038615.1. Lineage (NCBI taxonomy): Eukaryota > Metazoa > Chordata > Amphibia > Anura > Limnodynastidae > Limnodynastes > Limnodynastes dumerilii. The sequence goes on from WWET01006682.1 coordinate 23,628, forward strand.
CAAGAGCCATTTTAGCCAGCACAGACCATTAAAAAACGGTACTGTGCCTTATAAATAGGTACAGATGGAGGGTATGACACATGCCTGAATACAGTCCAATGATTCCACTGACTGGGGAGGAAAGATGCAGACCAACATAGATAATAGATAGACCAAATAAGTGAAACACACCAAAACAAAAGATTTCCATGGAGATAGGATATAAGGAGCAGACACCATATGTATTGTAGACTATTATAATAATATAGGGGATGCAGTTGTCGGTCCAGACGGCCCTATTTTGAAAATGATACAGCAGTTGAATGGTGGCTGTAACATTGTTCTAAACAGTCTGAAAATAGAGAATTGCTATTGAGAATGGGATCCTATTTCCCTGTTCTTCCTAATAGCTGCAGGCTGCAACAGTTCAGGCAGGTTATTGGTTAAAGTTGAGACTTAAGGGGAAGCTTAGGGTTAGGCACAGGCACGGACAAAGTACGTACGACCGAGAGGAGTGTCTAGGCGAGTGCATCGTAATTATGATAGCGTAAATACGCTATGCGTTGAACGTAGCTCTGGATCCAGCCCTTAGTTCTGTACAATGGCTTTTAGGATCAAAGGGGCTGTGCTTCTCCTTCGCCCGCTAAGGTGGGCAGGGGGAAGCATGTTAATTGTACAGTGTGGTTGTCACCACCCACATAAGCCTTATGGCAGTGTAAGTCACTCACACTGAGAGGGAAGTAATGGGGAGTTCACTCCCCTCTCTTGTGCGGATGGACAGACCCCCCGCACCTGTTCCGTACTGGATCTGTTACACAGAGATACAGTGCACGAGGGTGGCTGGACATGACAACACCAGGAACTGAGGTAATCCAGGGATGGAGAATGGACTAGAGTAGGTAAGATTCAGGTAACAGGTTCCAGGGACAGACAAGGACAGAACAAACCAGAAATAAACACAGAACACTTTTGTTTGAGGTGACCGCATGCAATAGGCAATCATTCACTCAGTGTCCATTCCTATATCACAAACAAGTCTATATATTTTGTTCAATGTTGACTCCCTCTTAATCGTGCTACTCACAGAGATGGTAATATATAGAAATAAACAGGAAGAGAAAGTATCCCTCTATGTGCACCGATTGAGTAAAAAAAAATTTTTTTTTTACCACATTTTAAATATATAGGGCTGGATCCAGACTTTAGTGCTTGAAATTAGCTACTCCTGGGCTAAACCATGTTGATTGCAGGGGAGTCATATTTCATCTGTTGCAAACAGTATTAGAGTTGAGAGGTGATGTTTCCTATCCCAAGTCTAAATAACAGTGTGATAGTAAAGCTGGTCAGTATCTGTGTGCAGAAAGCAATTAAAAAATATATTCCTGCAGGAAAAGAATACAATTAACACGACTCCTCCTGCAATCAACATGGTTTTGCCCAGAAGTAACTTTCCTCTCTTAGGGCCTGATTCAGACTTAAGAAAGTTCTAAAAATAAGAACTTAAAGTTACGCCTGGGCAATATCATGTTGTTTTTGGGGGGAGTCAAGTTAATAGCATTCTTTGCATGCAGGAATACATCTTCAAATAGCTTGCTGCACATAGATACTGACCAGCTTTAGTATTACACTGTTATTTAGACATGGTCTGGAAATTATCACCTCTCAACACTAGTGCTGTTTGCAACAGATGAAATATGACTCCCCTGCATCTAACCCCAGACCAGGTATTCACCAGAGCCCCTGATGGTGGGGATGGATTTGGCTGCAGAAAAGGGGCAGGTTGCGGCCCTCCGACGAAGCGCACAGACGCAGAGACAGTGAGGCGGGATCCATGGAGAGCAGAAGTATTAGTTGCAGGGAATGCTGGGTGCAGTAGTGCAGGTAGTGGAGACACTGCAGCAGAGGCTGAATATGGTGACAGGAACCAGGAGACACAGCAGTAGTGAGACCAAGGATGATGAAACACTGGACCTGGACACAAAGAGAGAGACAGGGACCAGCGACAGGAAACTAGAGGCACAATGAGATACTGGAACCAGGAACCAGGGAGCCAGAACACACGAGCGAGCTCGAGGACACAAATCAGCAGAGTAAGGCAATCTGTTGTTTTGACAAGGAAGTGATGTCAGGCAGGCCCTTAAATAGTGCAGGTGAGTGAGGAGTTTAGCAAGGCAATCAATACCACCTGTGACATGCCTGCAGCAAAAGTGCACACCAGCAGTGTTAGAACTGAAAGGAGTCATGTGACTAGAAAAAGGTAAACAAAGGAACTATAAGGTGCAGAGAGGATATAGCAGAATCATGACAGGCTGGAGGCACATGATGGGGAATACTGAGGGGGCTGAAGGCACATAATGGGGAATACTGAGGGGGGCTGGAGGCACATGATGGGGAATGCTGAGGGGGGCTGGAGGCACATGATGGGGAATGCTGAGGAGGCTGGAGGCACATGATGGGAAATATTAAGGGGGGCAGGAGGCAAATGATGTTGAATACTGTGGGTCCTTCAGAGACATGATGGGGATACTGAGGGGCTGCAGAGACATGATGGGGATACTGAGGGGCTGCAGAGACATGATGGGGATACCGGGAGACTTGAGACACATAAGGGGGAGAGATTGGATGAATATATACACTGTACACACACACAAACTTGATAACTAAGTGCTTACAAGGCTGTGCATCTATTGTATTATGGTTTCAAATGTTTCCGTTTTTGATGGCTTTTTTAACTGCGTTGTGGTTACAAGAATGTTGAATTAATTTTACAATGGTCGGAAGGATGCAGTCTGTATTGTATGGTGGGCTGTATGCTATATCGGTCACTAGGATAATGTCTAAGGTATGTGTCCCTAAGATATATAGTCTGTGTTGTGTTGCAGTTTTTAGAATTAAATGGTAATTGTATAATGGAGACTAAGATGCTGCCTGTATTGTATAGTAGTGGCTATAATTTGCTTTCTTTTATTGTAGTTAGAAGATTGTGTTTTATGATGCTTGAATCAGGTCCATGGATACTATACTCTAGTAACTATAATGATAAATTGTTAAACAGGTGGGCGCAATGTTAAAGTTTGCAGGAGGGCGCCAAACACCTTAGCACCAGCCCTGACCATTCGTAAGCTGAAGAACCGTATTGTTTGCTGTGAGGCTGTCACATTCTCGGGCTGATCAAGGCTGGGTACGGGTTGGTGATCAGATGCAGTGAATATGAAGCTGGGTGGCTTTAAATAATGATGGTGCATATGACCCGGTGCAGGATGGGTGACTCCTAGGATGAAAATACACTTCAGACTGGACAGGTGGGCAAGGTGATTCCGGACTGACGTGGAAAAATACAGACTGAAGACCTTTAGAATTGAGACTCAGGTAAGTATGACAGTCTCAGGCAGGTAGGTAAGCAAGTCTCAGGCGAGTAGGTATGCACAGTTCCAGGTAGGTCGATAGACACAGACTCAGGCAGGTAGGTATGTGCAGTCTCAGGTAGGTAGATATGCTGAGAGTCAGGCAGGTAGGTATGCTTAGATTCAGGCAGGTAGGTATGCTGAGAGTCAG
>WWET01006683.1:0-28797 GCA_011038615.1 Limnodynastes dumerilii
ATATATAACACTGGAGCGCGGAGCACTGCTTTAAGCGGTTAGCTATGTCCATCGCCTGACTTTCCAGGAATGTGCAGGAGACTCCTGAAATTCAGCCATTACTCCCAGAGTCCAAATCTCCCGCAATTAGGCTTGAGGCTGCGATTTTATGTCCATCATGGCCTCCAGCTCCACCCTCTCTCCCTGCCAATGGTGCGAATGAGGATGGGCATGTCCTAACCTATACTAACACCATGGATTGTAGCATTGATAGACAGAGGGCAGGCACTGATTTACATAAATCACATCATCAAGCTCCACCCTCATACTGCCGAGACTTTCCCCTTCCGAGATCTCCTGCCCCCCCATTCACACTTAGACCCCGCCTCCTTGCTGTGGAGCCCGAGCGGCTGAACTTCTACTGGACAGAGTATTCCTAATGACTCATTAGGACCCTCTACACTCCATGCTGTGATGATGATGCAGTGGGCGGAGCCCCAATGATACCATTTGCATTGAAATGTTTTGTTAATCCCCCCCCCCCTCCTGAACTGATGCTGGTTTGGGATTTTTAAGTTAATAAAAAAAAAAGTTAAATAAACTTCAAACATCACAAACACTTTAATACATGCGTGGACAGCTCCAGGGCCTATTGCCATAATTTATGGCTACTCCTGCCATTAAGCTCCTAATCCTCCTTTGCATAATGCAGTAAATTGCACCCTTGCGCACCCTTTGATCACTATGGCCGTTCTCCTCTATGTTCAGACATCATTACTTAGTGACACTTAATATTCTCCTTCTGTCTCTAAACACAAAACATTCACAGAGAAGCTGGATTCATCCTCATCTTGTTGCACTCTGAGCCATTTTTATTTTCAGATTCTAACGACACCTAACGAGCAATTATAATGGTGCAGAAATGAGTGTAATGGTGTTAAATTGAATCTAAAAACATCAGCTTCATGTGGAGCTCATCTGCAGTAATAGAGGTCTGAGCCAAATTTCCTCATCATGCATTCAATTAATTCTCACATCGGAGATCTGGCTGACTGATAATTCACCTATTAAATGTGCCCTGAGAACGCATTCATTAACAGCTGCATGTCTGATAGACGTGTGATAGACGTGATTGATAGACGTGTCACAGACATGTAATAGACATGACAGATGTGTGATAGACACATAGACGTTTGACAGATATGAGATAGATACGTGATAGACATGTGAGAAAAGTGTAAAAGACGTGATAGATGTGTGACAGGTGTGTAATAGGCGTGTGAAAGATGTGTGACAGGTGTGTAATAGACGTGTGATAGATGTGTGACAGATGTGTAATAGACGTGTGATAGATGTGTGACAGGTGTGTAATAGACGTGTGATAGATGTGTAACAGATGTGTAATAGACATGTAATAGATGTGTGACAGGTGTGTAATAGACGTGTGACAGGTGTGTAATAGACGTGTGACAGGTGTGTAATAGACGTGTGATAGGTGTGTAATAGGCGTGTGACAGGTGTGTAATAGGCGTGTGACAGGTGTGTGACAGGTGTGTAATAGACATGTGATGGACATGTAACAAACGTGTGATAGTTGTGTATTAGAAGTGTTATGTATGTGTGATGGAAGTGTGACAGATGTATGATACATGTGTGATAGACATGTAATTGATAGAGGTGTTACAGACGTGTGATGGACGTGTGAAAGACATAAGATGGATGTGTTACTGATAGGCATGTGAGAGATGTGTTATAGACGTGTAATAGATGTTTATCAGAAGTGTTATGTATGTGTGATGGACGTGTGACAGATATATGATACATGTGTGATAGACATGTGATTGATAGATGTGTGACAGACGTGTGATGGATGTGTGAAAAACATGATGTATGTGTTACAGGCATGTGAAAGATGTGTTATAGACGTGTAATAGATGTGTGATGTGCAAATGACAGACAAGTGATAGACATGTGACAGACATGTGATAGATGTATAATAGACTTGTGATGGACATGTGACAGACATGTGATAGATGTATAATAGACTTATGATGGACATGTGACAGGCATGTAATAGATATGTTATTGAGAGACATGTTACAGATGTGTCATAGGTATATGGTAGATGTTTGATAGATGTGACAGGCATGTGACAGACATGTGATAGAAAGACATGTGATTGATTGAGGTGTGACATGACGTGTGGTGGACGTGTGAAAGACATATGATGGACGTTTTACTGATAGGCATGTGAGAGATGTGTTATAGACGTGTAATAGATGTGTTATGGGCAAATGACAGACAAGTGATGGACATGTGATAGATGTATAATAGACTTGTAATGGACATGTGACAGACATGTTTAGGACATGTGACATACATGTGATAGATGTGTAATAGATGTATGATGGACATGTGACAGGCATGTAATAGACATGTTATTGAGAGACATGTGACAGACATGTCACAGATATATGGTAGATATTTGATACATGTGACAGACATGTCACAGATGTGTGATAGACAGACATGTGACAGACATATGACAGATAGACAGACATGTGATAGACAGACATGACAGACGAGTGATAGACAGACATGTGACAGACAGACATTTAACAGACATGTGATAGACAGACGAGTGATAGACAGACATGTGACAGACAGACATGTAACAGACATGTGATAGACAGACGTGTGATAGACGTGTTTGTCTGTTAGCTAGAAATTCAGTATTTACATGTGTGTTCTTTCATAAATTTCATGCACAGCGCCAGATCCACCGTGATAATCATTCATCTATGATCCAGCTCATCGCCATCCACAGAAACCCTGATTAATGGGACTCTCTATTGTTTACTTTCCATGAATCTATTGATTAGTTCCTTCCCTGAAATCTCCGCATCCAGATTCTGCTCTTTACAATATTCCGTTATCCCTGTACTCTATATAGGAAGTATTTACCCAACACCGGGAGGCCTCAGCACATGCCACTACCTATTAGGATCATCCTCCCAAGATGAAACTTAGGTCACAGGGGGTCACCGAGGGGACCAGACAGGGTCTAAGAGGTAGATATTTCTATCAGGTGATTACTCTGGAATTATCCACGTAGCCAAAGCTTTAGCGAGTAATTACGGTTAGAATCGGGGTCAGACGCCTAGATGGATTCCGTGACGGGAGCCTGCGTGACCCTCACACCGACACGCTTCGCTGACGCATGCAATTGCTGTGTTTCATCCCCCTGCATGCTCGATCAATAACGAGAAGAGACTTTATCTCCCTCTGGTCTCTCTCTCCTTCGTCATCCCACAGTCACAATAAAAGGACCGGACATTTGTCATATCAGAGCCAAAGTTACTTTCCTGGTTTCATAACACTTCCGCCGCTCTGAGCTGAGAGTGCGCCAATTCATCTCTCGGCGATCATCCAAGATTTGGACGTAATGATGTCAAGTCATTAAGGTGCAAAAGATTCTCCAGGGAGATAGGCCAGAGAGAAGGCAGGATATATGGCAGGAAAAACATTTACATTCAGAATTCTATAGACGTTTATAATCAGAATTCTATAGACCTTTATAATCAGAATTCTATAGACATTTATAATCAGAATTCTATAGATATTTATAATCAGAATTCTATTTGGAATCCTATAGATGTTTAGAACTAAACAGGATAACGCTTAACCCGAAAATGATTAAAGGATCACCAAACACTTTCCACTGGGGTACAGTCTAATTAATCAATCAGCTCAAAATAAGAATTCATCAAATAAATCAATGAACCATTATCACTGGATCCTTATCAGCGTTTATCCTAATTTATGAGCTGGTGTTTTGATAAGATTCAATACAATGCAATTCTAATAAGTACTGCCATAGTAAATGTAGCTTATCTTGGGCCCCTATAATAAATTTCCCTGGATGACACATGTATAAGACACTAATGAATTACCTCTGTATGTATTGGATTTGTGCATGATGTAGTCATTAGCTGATATTACAAGGCAGCCTGGGGATGATGTCACTGAGAGCTGCTGCAATGCAACATGGTAGATGTAGTCCAGGGGACTGACACTCCACAGCCTATGTCTGATAATTGTGTCCAAACGCAATACAAAACGAACGGGAAATGTTACTTAAGCTGACCATACACTAGAGCGATTATCGAAAATCGCATGAATTCGCCATTAATCTTGCCGATTTTTCCACTATAGTCCCAAATAATATCGCCACCATACATCACATTTGTAGGATCCAGTGATCATGTCCCAAATAATATCGCCACCATACATCACATTTGTAGGATCCAGTGATCATCAAGCAGTATGGTTTAGTATAATGACTGGGAGAGAAGCGCGCCACACGAAAACGAGGGTGCTAGACTTTAGGAAGGCAGATTTTGTAGAAATGGGGAAATGTGCAAGTGATTCTTTGGCAGAGTGGAGGCACATGAAAGGAGTACAGGAGCAGTGGGGAAATGTAAAAAATGAATTATTATCAAAAAACGGTTGCTACTTAATACTAACTGGCCTTCTTGACGAGAGGTGGCTAATGATTGTTTCTCTATATACTCCTAAATATAGACAAGTCCCCTTTCTGAGACACCTTTGTGAGCTCATTCAAAAACACAGGAAAGGCAATTTAATCCTTTTAGGAGGTTAATTAATTTAGTTTTAGATCTGAAACGTGATAAATCCTGTCCTGCCACTACTCCCAGGAGATCAGACTCTTCTGTCGCTTCCTTAGCATTTAAGAAGGTACAAAACTCTGGAGCCAGGGACTTTACTTTCTTTTCCAATGTACATAACTCATACTCCTATATAGATCTTATTCTTTACTGATAAATCGTCTCAGCAATCCCACTCCATCAGAATTCTCCCAATAACACAGTCTGACCATGCTCCAATTCTCAGGATTTGGAATTTTCATAACTGCAGAATGCCTTCTAGACCATGGAGACTCCCTGATTACTTAACTCCCTTGAAGCTAAAAAGGTGTTGTCAGGTGCCTTGGTGCTGTTCCTGCAGACAAATGACCCTGCGGACACGGCTCCTTCGACCCACTGGTGTGCACTAAAGGCAGTGACTGCAATTCAATCTGGAGCTAGGCTTAAAAAGCAGCACTTTTTTAGCAACCTAGAATGCAAGATTGAAACTCTGGTGCATCAAAATCAGCTTCATCCCTCTAAATTGTACAGTATCTTAAATCCAGTAACTTACAGGATCCCAAGCAGCATGGATTCACTGGGGGAAGATCATGTCAAACAAATCTTATTGAATTTTTTGACTGGGTCAGTAAAGTATTAGATAAAGGGGGAGCTGTAGACATGGCTTATCTAGATTTTAGCAAGGCTTTTGACACTGTGCCACATCGACGACTGTTAAATAAGCTGGAAACTTTAGGGTTGGACTTAAAGCTAGTTGCATGGATACAATCTTGGTTACAGGATAGACAACAAAGGGTTGTAGTAAATGGAATCTCTTCTGGGGATGGTAAGGTAACCAGTGGAGTACCCCCAGGGTTCTGTACTTGGACCAGTGCTATTTAATACCGCCCCACTGTGATCTTGCGCTCTGGGCGACTGCCACTATCGCCAACCCCTATTTACGGCCCTGGGGTCAGATTTACTAATCTTCGGGTTTGGCCCCTGGTCTGAAATTTGTATAACGCACCTGGGAGAGTGGACCCGTCTTCTGCATTTGGCCTAGACAGCGGGGCTTGATAATAAAAATTGACCCAGAGGCGGGGGGTTTGGGTGACATCAAACTCTCTGTCTCCTCTCAACGGACTTAACTTCAGTTTCCGAAGGAGCTAAAGTCTGCATAGAAGAAGCTAGTGCACCCCCGTGACACCCGCTCTTGCCTGCAGAGTTTAGCTGACTTACATGTCCACAAGCCTACAGTACATTAAATGTTGCTTAGACATAAGGAAGGGCCTGACCCAGCCCCTGCTGTCCAATATAAATGGCTCCTGGGCTGTCACGGCCTGACGTACGGAATTCTGAACGCACGGAAAGTGGTTCTGTGCAGTCAGTGCTTTGATGTATAATGTCTGGCGTGTGCATGCGTAATGTGCTCGCCAAGCCCAACTTAAACACGCAGCTTACGTAATTCAGCTGCAGTTATTTGTTCTAGTTTCAACGTTGTCACAAAGTTGTCAGGCATGGTGCATGGAAGAACTATGAATCGCCTTCGTAATGGAGAAAAACGTGCTTAAGATCCCAAGAATACGTAACATTATCAGACACAGAAATGTTTGGCTAGAAAATGGATATCTTTTTTTTTTATCTTTGCAATTAATTAAAAGTTATGTGGAGTCTTGAAGTCATCTTATCCTTCTCAGCATATACTTATGTCCTGACACATACAAGAAAACAAGAAAATAAAACAAAGACGTAAAACATATAAATTCTTTTCTTTCAGCTTCAAGAAAAAAAAATATTTATAAACACAAATTCTTCTATCAATATCCCTTAACGAAATATAGTTTTTATTTTTCTTAAATTTTTTTTATAGTTATTCTTCTTGTTTTTGGTGTTGCTATTGTTATTAATATGACTTTCTCTACTTACGCTCTGGTGTACAGCCTGTCTGGCACTCGTTTGCTCCTTGTTTTTCTTTATCTATCTATGTTTTCTGATGCTGCCATAGTACCCTATATTCCCTAGAGGTATATATATACTTCTCTCCTTTCTTATATAGCTGACGTAGTCTGCAGCTATATTTAGGAGGAATATCTGAGGACTTTATATATTTGAAATAATACAGAGCCAGTGTACACCCGACACGTATTTTGACGATTCTTCATCTAAATGACCTTAAATGTGTTCATATCTTTTTTTAAATTGACCAAATTCTACAGTGACACACATATGGCTCAATGTAAAACACAAAACCAACATTGACGATAGGTAGAATTTAACTGGTTACTATAGGCAACTTATAAACTTTTTTTTATATCTCTCTCTCTCTCTCTCTCTCTCTCTCTCTCTCTGTGTAAAATATACCTACCAACTATCCTGGAATGTATGGGAGACATCTAAATATCAGGCAGCTATCACAGAATGCCAGAAGAGTGGGCTGCTTTTTTGTATATGGTGAAACGCGTCTTTATGGCCACTCCCATAGATGGTGCAGTAGACAGTGCTACGCCACCCTGGAGCCTATTATCTATTACACATAGAAAATGTTGGCAAGTATGTTGTAAAATATAACAAAAAAATCCAATGTCAATAAATTAAAAGAAATAAAAAACAGAACAAATTAAACCCGGAACAAAAGTAAAGCAATAAGTAAAACGTACATAGGATATGATAATATAATAATCTAACGCTTATCATTTCTCTCTTTCCCAGAATGCATCATCACCATGGAATATTCACGCTGGCCTTGCTCGCGTTCCTCTTAGTGCTCACAGTATTTGGGACGGACACAGGAAAGAAAGACAAGCCAGGTAATTGTGGATGTAACGTTGTCTCAGGGACTTCCCATTACTTTGGTTTAATTATGATTATAGTTACCAATGAGTTGTTATTGATGCTTGTGCCTGAGTTATTATGGTCTTTATTAGAGGGTTATTCTATTACTAGAAGTAGCACAATCACCTCTGGCCATTAAGATAGCACCACATGACCACTGTATTGTCACTTTGCAACAGATAGACATCCAGACCAAAATCTATGCTAACCAATCAGAATGAATTCCCACTCATCCAGACTTAAGAGACAATGGGCCTGATCCAGAGCTACGGCCGCCGTCGCTAGTATGGCGGCCGTAAGCGTATTGCGCATGCGCCGGGCAGATGTTGCCCAGTGTTACTATGGAAACGCTCGATCGTAGATCGGGCGTCCATAGTAGCGCCGTAGGGACACTGGAGGGAACGTCCCCCAGCATCCCTACGCTGAAGTTAGTGTAGGGGGGCGGGGGGAGGGAGGATAATGAGGCTGGGAGGGCGGCGTTAACGTACTAACGCCACCGTCCCAGCGTATCAACTCTCCATTACGCCGGCTGAAGTTAGGGTAGCCTTCAGCCGGCATAAGGGAGAGTTAACACGCTCCTACAAGGGGGAGTGTCGGGCCAGAGCAGCGATGTTACGCTGAGCGCTACAGCACTCAGTGTAACATCGTAGATCTGGATCAGGCCCTATGAGTGTGCTGGAAGCAAAAGCAAAGTTATATCACTGCATGCAAATAATACAATTATTGAAATTAACAATGTGTATTCTTTGCATGCATAGATATATATTTGAATTGCTTACTGCACACAGATACTGACCAGCGTTACTATCACACTGTTATTTAGACTTGGGATAGGAAACATCACCTCTCAACTCTAATACAGTTTACAACAGATGAACTATGACTCCCCTGCAATCAACATGGTTTAGCCCAGGAGTAACTAAGTTCAAGCACTTAACTAGGTCTGGATCCAGCCCAATGACACTTGAGACAAAGGGAAGGGCTTAGGTCACAAGTGGGCGTTCCCTCTTAGGGATCCTTAGGAGCTTTCTTAATCTGCCTTTGAAGTTGGTGGGGCCTTATTGCTGCAATTTAAGGCCAATCATGTAATCTTGTTTCATCTCTAGATCTCTCCCTTGGACTTCCCCTCTTTGGGGGTCTCCTGGACAAGGTGACAGTTTTTGCACAACATGTAATAAATTGGGGGCTGTCCTGATTTGCAGCCTACAAAAGGAGCAGGGTTTAGGAGAAAATGGATGGAGTTTTGGCCAAATTTGGCCATTTGTGCACAGGACTGGGTGGAGGTACCTGGGTGGGGCTTATTTGGTCTTGTTTTTTAGGTTTCTCATTGTTCTCATTCTTTTATATAGAGGGTATTGATTTAGTATTTTGTATTACTGGTAACAGGGATTTTTCTTTCCAGATAAGAAGGCCAAGAAGTCAGACTGTGGGGACTGGCAGTGGAGTGTTTGTGTTCCCACCAGTGGGGACTGTGGAATTGGGACACGGGAAGGCACCCGCTCAGGAAAAGAGTGTAAGCAGACCATGAAGACCCAGAAGTGCAAGATCCCCTGTAACTGGAAGAAGCAATTTGGAGGTAAGAGGGACTCTGCCCAAACCATGAACCTAAATCCAGTTTACTTCTATATTGTACAGAAGGGTAAATCATACTTGCTGAAAGTGCAAGTATGGCGGCAGGAGTTGAGGGCGTGGTTTATGCAAATCAAACCTGAAGCCCCACCCCTGCCTAATCAAAACTGCCATCCATAGGGTTACTTTGGATGGGTTCCAACCTTAATAACGTTGGGGTCTCTCCTGGAATTCTGGTAGCAATACCTACATTTTGTGAGTCTTCCAGAAATTCTAGGAGAGTCGTCAACAACGGGGTAAGCGGGAAATTCCAGAAGTTGTAGACTGATGATGGTTGGGTTCACAAATTGTTTGAGGCCTATGGGATTAGTCTACCCCTTTATGGTAGAACAGGATGCACCTCTTTGGTGGCACAGGACACACCCCTTTGGTTTAGCGCCTAGTTGATCCTTTCACAGTCTCCCTAATATTGATTTGTAAATGTTGACCTGTATGGACCTGGTATTAGCTTTCCTTGGTGGTCTTGGTGAGTAGGGGGACAGAGCTAGAGAGAGAGTGCAGACAAAGCAGAGAAGAGAGCATGGACAGAGCATAGGAAAGAGCAGGAATTGAGTTAAGAGCGGGGACAGAGTGGAGGAGGGAGCGGGGACAAAGTGGAGGAGAGAGCGGGAAAAGAGTTGGGGAGACAGTGTGGATAGAATGGAGGAGAGATTGAAGGCAGAGCAGAGGAGAGAGTGGAGACAGAGAAAAGGAGAGTCTGGGTATAGAGTGGAGGAGAGAGTGGGGATAGAGCAGAGGTGAGATCTATGGCAAAGCAGAGGAGGGACCATGGACAGAGCATAGGAGAGAGCAGGGACAGAGCAGAGGAGAGAGCATGGACAGCGCATAGGAGAGAGCATGAACAGAGCAGAGGAGAGAGCATGGACATAGCAGAGGAGAGAGCATGAACAGAGCAGAGGAGAGAGCATGGACATAGCAGAGGAGAGAACATGGACAGAGCAGAGGAGAGAGCATGGACAGAGCAGAGGAGAAAGCATGAACAGAGCAGAGGAGAGAGCATGGACATAGCAGAGAAGAGAGCATGGACAAAGCAGAGGAGAGAGCAGGGACAGAGCAGAGGAGAGAGCAGGGACAGAGCAGAGGAGAGAGCAGGGACAGAGCAGTGTCATCATGTCCTTACCGGAGATCACTGTATTCCAGTGCCATTATAGCCCTCAGAGCTCACTCACTCCTTCTGTGTCCTTTCCTCCAGCTGAGTGTAAGTACCAGTTTCAGGAGTGGGGAGAGTGTGACCCAGAGACGGGCGTGAAGATCCGAAATGGCAGCCTGAAGAGAGCCCTACACAATGCGGAGTGCCAGAAAACCGTCACGCTCTCCAAACCCTGCGGCAAGATCACCAAACCAAAGCCACAAGGTGAGCAAGGTGAAGGTGTGGTGGATAGGTGGAGTGGTTTACCATCAGAGGTGGTAGAGTAGAGCACTTTACGCATGCTTAGGATAGACATAAGGATGGGCCGGATCCAGAATGAAGCCTGCACCGTACTTTGGATGTTTTACGCTTGTCAAACCCTACCATAACTTTTTAAAGCGTAACTAATGACGTACGTAAAGGCTTCATGTACGTAAATGGCTAAGCACACCCATACAGTACGATTTAAATGCCTCGCCCCGCCTCTGAAGCGTCATTACGGGTGGCGTATGGCTGTCACTCCCCTTTGTTCGTAGTTACGCTGTTGATACGTGGCTGGTACGTACGTTCAGCATTACGCGGCGTAACATCTGCCATGTGCCTACACCCAAAATACTAATGGGCGATTTTACGTAATCGGTCAATGTAAAATCGCTCGCGTACGGAGTTTAGGATCTAGCCCACTATGGGTCAGAGGTCATAATGAGTTCAAATTAATGAAAAATGTGTAGATCTTACAGAAAATAGGGTCAGTGAAATGAACTTTATGGCGTCTTTGTTGAACGTTGCTGTAACACAGTTCCTGATTGGTGCATCTGTTAAACCTTAGTTCTATTGCATTGGAGTCAGGGAGTGAGGGTTGTTTGAGGGGGGGGGGGCACAGGTGGGTATGCAGAGAGAAGGAAGCCTATACTGTAAAGTAACTAAGAGGGAATGCCCACCTGTGAACTCAGCCCCGCCCCTCTGTAGTAAGTATCATTGCTTTTGAGTCTGGAAAGGTTGCAATGCATTCTGATTGGTTAACATGGATTCTTATTCAGCTCAAAGCAGGAGCAGTGTGGAAACGTTTCATTAAGTCACCCATATTGTATTTGTACACCCCAGACGCAGAACAACTAGGGGTGTTACCGGTGCTTGCCCCTGGAGCCTGTGGCGTCTAGAGGGCCAGCTGGGCTGCGAGATGACGCCACCATCTTTCACTGCATAACGCCAACAAGGTGGAGGAAAGGAGCATATTTTTGCACCTGGGTCCATTGCTTGCTTGCTCTGCCACTGGTACTAGCCCCTGCACTGCTCATCACCGCCCTTTAAACCGCAAGGCTGCGTACACTTACGAATCCCGCTCTAAGGGCCAGATTTACTAAGCTGAGAGTTTGGAAAAGTGGAGATCATATTTTAGCTGACATTCTCTAGTATGTAATAGGAAAGTGAGAGCTAGAATCTGATTGGTTGTTAGGGGCAACGGGCCTGATCCAGACCTACGCCCGCGAGCGATCGTACGCCGGTCGGGAGCGTAAAACCGGACTAAAAAACGCACTGCGCATGTGCAGTATGACAACTTCCGGTCGCCCGAATGCATGTGCAACAACTTCCGGTCGCCCGAAGGACATGAGCGTACAGCGAGCGTATTTTGAGTGTATTTTTCGCCCAAGGGGCGTGCGTTTTGTAGACGATAGTCTGGACGCTGGAGTTACTATACAGAGGCGGAGATAGCCATTTAAATTGTACTCAATGGGAGTGTCATGGCCGTGAAAGTTTATACGCCCGGGCGATCATACACTACGCTTGGGGCGTAGGTCTGGATCAGGCCCCATGATCCCTGATTCCGTGCCTGGCTGACTGTCTTCTCCTTGGGCCTGATCCAGAGCTACGATGTTAGTAGTTAATACAGCGGGTGTAGGCGTAAGATCGGCAGATGTTGAGCGGTGTAACTACGGCAATGTCCGATTGTGTATCGGGCGTCCGTAGGTGCATACACACAGTGCAACAAGAGATCTATGGCATACAATTAAATGTAACAGAATACTTCCCATGTAGAACATACACATGAGTCAGGGGAAGAGGAAAGCCTATGGAATGAAGTGTAAGTAAGTTATATCATATTAAATATGCTTCATAAACATAGTCCAATCATCGTACCCAGCGGTTGTATTAGGTACTTTTACATTTCTTAATGGACCATGTGTATTAGCCACCTACTCTAACCTGAACGTAGGGACGCTGGGGAACGTCCCCTCCAGCGTCCCTACGGCGCTGCTACGGACGCCCGATCCACGATCGGGCGTTGCCGTAGCGACGCCAGCCAACATCTGCCCGGCGCATGTGCATTAGAGCTACGGCCGCCATACTAGCGACGGCGGCCGTAGCTCTGGATCAGGCCCCTTGTTCCAAGCAATACGACCGGTCAGTCTCCCTCTTATGTAAACAGGCGAATACATATCGTCACATCAGCCCCTGTTTCTGCTGTGAGCGCTCTTATAATAGCGAGTCTGGACTTTCTTTTATTACCATAAAGGCTGAATAAACACATAAACAATGCAATTATTTTGCCGAGATGTCTTAGCACAGCATTGAAGCAATTAATATTAGTCAGTGACTCGCTGCAATGTGAATGTCTAAGGATAGTCTATAAACGTGTGTCCTCACCTGATGTTATAGCAAGTGACATGAGAATGCATTGTGTCTGTATTACGGCAGAGGCTGCGCCCGGCCAGGCGTCGGCTGAGCAGTGATTATGGGAACAAAGATAATTATTCTTGTAGTCATATTTTTCCTACTCCGATATTGATGAATCTGCTGCCATCTCCGGCGCAGGAAACAGATGGGATGAATGTTGTATTAGATTATGTTACAGCGCGTGAACCCGGATATAAAGGCAGCACCTGCGCATACACAGACTTTAATTACTGGTTTGTGACACGATTGTGATCAGGTCTTAGACTCTTAGCGCCGGATCCAGACCTATGATGTAGCGCTGAGCATGACATCACCTAGAGGGCGGGGCCCAGCGGCTGGGTTCCGGGCCCCGCATTTGATGATGGCGGCCCTGCCTAGGGCCACACTTGGCCCTCGGTGCCCTAATCTGCAGCCCCCCATCTCATTTCTGCGTTCTGTACAGTAAGTGTGTAGGGTTACGTATAAGGGTCTATGATTACGCAAATTACGTCATCCAGTCAGTATTAATAGACAGAGTCGCGTCCTCAAGTCTATTGCAGGACATTGTTCTACCGAGATAACGTGAGAAATGTGCTAATCTCATGAGTCTCCCAGATATTCCGGGAGCGTTGGCAACACTGAGGTAGATGGATGGATAGATATATAGATAGATATGAGATAGATAGATAGATAGATAGATAGATAGATAGATAGATAGAATAGATATGAGATAGATAGATAGATAGATAGATAGATAGATAGATAGATAGATAGATTAGAATTCAGGAATTGTTTATTGACCCCAGTAGATGTCTCCTGTGAAGCATATGAGCTGTACGATGCGTGTTACGCAGTGGTGTGTGTGCATTGATGATCACACATGTAGATTCTGGTCCGGGCGGTGTATTCAGCCCTCTGCAGAGCAGTAGACAGGACGTCCTCGCTCCTCTGACCCCTGACGCCTGGAATCCTCAGCTCCTGCTCAACCCGGAGACAAACTCATTTTCTTTGCTATCGATCTGACTCCAGAGCGTAATGAACTCCTTGGAGCTTGTTTTGCGTGCGCCCAATATGTGAGAGGACAAGGCCTCTCACACCACACGTAAGCCAGTCTTCAAGTCTCCCACCACAGAGTAAATAATTACACTGCTGCGATGTCTGTGTATAGAGAGCGGTGGATGATTATATGGAACACTCCCATGACAGTCTATCGCTGGAAGGTGCGGCCTATCCTCACTGAGCCAGCACAACGTGAAGGAATACTCTGCATGGATTGGTGGATACAAAGGGGGCAGGACCGGTGATGTCACAGCAGCTTAACTCACAGCAGCATGAGCTTGACATGCTTTTTATACTTTATTACGGCTGTACTAGGCAGTGATAATGCAGTCAGATGCTGTAACTTTGCCGAGGAGCTGGAATGTGGGTGAAATCGGCAGCTTGGTCCGATATATTTTAATCATGACATAAAATAAAGTGTGTGATCCATAAGTGCAGATACCTATGTATCCGCACCCACTTCTCCAATCATGAGTGCCACAGGCAACCTTAAGTCACTGGCCCTGATCAAGAGCTACGCTGGGCCGCTGTCCGTAAGTATGGCCACCAGCTCTGGTGCACTTCTCCCGACACTCCCCCTGTGGCCGGCTTAATTACACACTGTTACGCTGGCTGAAGGCTTCCTTAACTTCAGCCGGCGTAACAGAGTGTAATTACTCCGGCCACAGAAGCGTAACTGGCCTAACCCGCCCTCCCTCCCTCAATTACTTACCTCCCCCCGCCTTCCTACCGTAACTGTTGCATAGTTACGTGGAGGAGGAACGCCCCCCTCGCCGTAACTATGCAACAGTTAGGGACGCCCGATCCCAAGGAACGGGTTTCTCTAACTATGCCGGGTAACATCTGCCTGGCGCATGCGCAGATCGGCATTATTTACGGCGGGCGGCGTTAGTCTGGATCAGGCCCACTGTGCGTAATTTCCCTCTTAAGGAGAGACAATATACGCACGGACAATCCCCAGCCCTTCCCCCCCAGCCTAATTTACATCCCTCACCCCACCCACTTTATCTAATTATCCCTGGAGGCTGCCGCTATCTACATACCATTTCTGTACGTAAATTGTGTAAGCGCAGTACGCAGATAATGTAGATAAGCTACTACACATGCGCAGTAGCTCAATTCGTAAAACAACGTATGTAAGGCGAAAACTACGCAAATGTGAATTCGGACCACTGACTACACATGCCCATTGGCAAAAATTGGCCACAGCCTCTGCTTCTTAGGTGTGAATTAGGGCCAAAATGATCGGACTCAAGGTTTTTTTTTAGTAGTTTCATCACCGTTTGGAAAAACACTACAGCCATTACTGGCCCGATCACACGATAAGCGGACCGATAATCGCCCCAGTGTAAGGTCAGCTTTATACATTCCTTAGATTAAACGTTACATGCAGGTTTAAGAAAACAAGATCTTTCCGTGGCTATGAAACCAGCGCCGGACAATGCGCAGTTTCTCTGCCGTTCCCAGTGATCTGAAGACTAGGAGAGAGTCCTGTCACGGAGCAGTGTGCAGATAGGATGTGCAGAGCGCTTGCAGCGCATTACACCCCAGGAAGCAGAGCATTTTCACATTGTGCACACAATAGTTACTATTATTCCCCAGACAAGCTCGGCCATGACAGATGTCTTATACGAGGGAGGGGACACCGCAGAGGAGACCACGGGACCCTGCTAGGAGTCTAATCCTTTTTATACAGTGACAAAGACTTATCCAGAGTTGGGAGGAATTTAGTTGCAATTTGCAGTGAAAAGCAGATTAAGACAGTTTTCCCGTATTTACCCATGACGATATGTGAAGAGGCCCAGGCGATGTCATGTGTGGAGACGCAATGTTATCATTAGTAAGTACACCAGGGTGGGGCAGTTGTGGCTATGAATTAACACGCTCATTCCGGGATACCGGGAGAACTGACTGAATTTCAGGAGTCTCCCAGGCATTCCGGGAGAGTTGGCAACCCTGAGACAGATAGAAAAAGAAAGAGAAGGAAGGGTGGGTGAGAGAGGAAGAGAAGAGGAGGAGAAGGGAGAGAGAGGGAGGTAGAAACATAGAAGAAAGAGGAGAGGGAAGAAGAGGGGTTAGAGACAGAGGGTGGCATAGAGAGGGAGGGAGACAGTAAGGGGTTGGTAAAGAAAGAAGGGGGGCAGAGAGAACTGAGAGGAGGGAGAAAGAGAGGGGGTGCGAGGGAGAGAGGGGAGATCAAGGGGAGAATAGCAGGGTTGCCAATTTTTGCCAGCTTCCCTTCAGGAGATCCCAGAAGAAAGCTAGAGATACATGCAGGGGGCGGGGCTTAATGACCCAATTAATATTAATATTAAGCCCCACCCCTGTCTAATACTTACCCAGTTTTAGCTGAAATAGAGAATGGGATGGGGCTTGATGGCGCAATTTGCATCATCAAGTTCCTCCATTTCCCTAGCAACACTAGTATACTAGTGTTGCTAGGCAGGGGGGCAGGACTTGTGGCCGGGGTTTCCATGAAGCTGCGGGCCTCAAGTCATTTGCGGAGATTTGCCGGCTCTCCTGGGAAACCGGGAGTACTGCCCGAATTTCGGGAGTCTCCCAGGCCTTTCCGGGAGAGTCGGCAACCCTGGAGAATAGAGAGAAGCAAAGGGGGAAGAGAGGGAGTGTGTGTGTGATTATGTGTACGTGTATGTGGGTGTGTGAGTGTGTCAGAATGTGTGTGATTGTGTGTACGTGCGTAAAACAGTGTGTGTGTGTATGTGTGAGTGTGTGTGATTGTGTGTGTGTGACAATGGGCCTGATCCAGACCTACGCTCTCGTGCGATGGTCGTAAGCGTAAAAATGGACATTTGTACTTACTGCGCATGCTCGGGGCAGATGTTACGCTATGAAGGTCTGAGCGTATGGGCATTGAGTGTACCAGCTTCGTTACTACGCTCGAGGGGGCGTGTCTGCCATACGAATGCCGTAAATACGCACCGAGGGCGGGGTGAGCCATTATATTGTACAATATGGGCGTGCTAAGCGTCGTAACTACACAAGGACCGTTACGATGGCCGCGGCTACACATGGAAAAGTTAGAGTAGGGTTTGCTCAGCGTAATATGGCAAAAGTAATTACGAAGAGGGGGAGTGCATCGGAGGGACGCTGGGGTAAATACCCTACGCACACGAAAGTTTCATGATCATAGGTCTGAATCAGGCCCTGTGAGAGTGTGTGTGGTGTGTGTGTGTAATTGTGTGTGTGTGTGTGTGTGAGTGTGTGTGTGTGTGTGTGGTTGTGTTTGTGTCTCTGACTCTCTAGTGCTAATGTAGTAGCCATTTCTACATCTATTTCTTTGAAATCTGAACTCATCGGTGTTGGGATAGTGTGCAGGGAGAGACTTCCCTCCCTTCATTAGAGGTGAGAGATGATATT
Organism: Limnodynastes dumerilii; assembly: GCA_011038615.1. Lineage (NCBI taxonomy): Eukaryota > Metazoa > Chordata > Amphibia > Anura > Limnodynastidae > Limnodynastes > Limnodynastes dumerilii. The sequence goes on from WWET01006683.1 coordinate 17,308, forward strand.
TGCAAACCAAGTTTAAATATGTATAAAAGCAAAGCTGGTCATTAGCTGTGTGCATTAAGTAAAAGCAATGTATTCTCCCTGCATTCAAAACATTAAATTAGTTTCGCTCCCCCTGGAATTCTACATGGCTTTCCCAGGTGTAAATGTCCGCAAGTTTTCCTCCTTTTTCTGGTCCTAATTGTTTGCTTTCACTGTGTTGTTCAGGGTTTGGGTTAGTTCTAGCAGGTGACTGAATCCCCAGAACTTTGGATAACTGGGGCAGGGCCACTATGGTTCTATTCATTGTTGGATAATTGAATATACATTTAGACAATACTGCTCCCCTGACCGCCATGATTGTGCTGCTCCACTAACCGCCATATCCCTGCGCTGCTCCCCTGACCGCCATGATTGTGCGCTGCTCCCCTGACCGCCATGTCCCTGCGCTGTTCCCCTGACCGCCATATCCCTGTTCTGCTCCACTAACCGCCATATCCCTGTGCCTGACCGCCATGTCCCTGCGCCTGACCGCCATGTCCCTGCGCTGCTCCACTAACCGCCATATCCCTGCACTGCTCCCCTGACCGCCATGATTGTGCTGCTCCACTAACCGCCATATCCCTGCGCTGCTCTTCTGACCGCCATGTCCCTGCGCCTGACCACCATGTCCCTGCGCTGCTCCCCTGACCGCCATGATTGTGCTGCTCCACTAACCGCCATGTCCCTGCACTGCTCCCCTGACCGCCATGATTGTGCTGCTCCACTAACCGCCATGTCCCTGCACTGCTCCCCTGACCGCCATGATTGTGCTGCTCCACTAACCGCCATGTCCCTGCACTGCTCCCCTGACCGCCATGATTGTGCTGCTCCACTAACCGCCATGTCCCTGCACTGCTCCCCTGACCGCCATGATTGTGCTGCTCCACTAACCGCCATATCCCTGCGCTGCTCCCCTGACTGCCATGATTGTGCGCTGCTCCCCTGACCGCCATGTCCCTGCGCTGTTCCCCTGACCGCCATATCCCTGTTCTCTTCCCCTAACCGCCATATCCCTGCGCCTGACCGCCATGTCCCTGCGCTGCTCCACTAACCGCCATATCCCTGCGCTGCTCCCCTGACCACCATGATTGTGCGCTGCTCCCCTGACCGCCATGATTGTGCACTGCTCCATTGACCACCATGTCCCTGCGCTGCTCCGGAGTCTTTCCCGTCTTGCGGTAGAATGACACGTCACCTATGGCGTCCTCCCAGCCTCAGACAACGCTGCTATTGTGGGGACCTTGGTGCACTTGGCCGGCAGCCTCTCCACCTGTTACACAGACCCCGGACCCCTCCTGGTTTCTGCTTTCCACGTGAAGCTTCTTATCAGCCTCTGCCGGGCGCTATGGACGTGAGAGAGAGGAGATCTGCCTTCTCCACCCCCCTGGTACAGCAAGCGGGAGACAGAAAGAGGCCTGTGTGATGTCCAGGGGCCAGACAATGGCTCATTGTACATCAGATGGGCTGGATCTCTGCCGCTCTGCCGCTGTAATGTCGTGGTGAGAATTCTCTGATGCCCAGCGCTGCCCTTCATAGCGACAGGAGATTATTGTGATCAGACCCGAGGGTATAACTGCGTTTAGAAGCGATTTTGTGCCTTGACATGTGGATTGGAGATTTGTTTTTGGTGAAGGCGTCTATCTATGGGGTAAATCCAGAACTAATGCTTGTTACGTTTCATCGCGTAGCGTATTTTCTAGGCACTCCCATCGCTCGTACGTATATTGCCCATTTTACGCTTTCCAAACCCTACCTTAACTTTTCAAAGCGTAACTACTGGCGTACGTAACAGATTCACGTACGTAACGGCCTAACCCGGCCCATAATGTGTGATTTAAACTCCTCCCTCTGCGTACCAAGTGTAACTACGGATGTCGCGTGGATAACTCGCTCCTTCGTTTATAGTTACGCTGATGGTACGTACGTTCAGAGTCACGCGGCGTAACATCTGGCGTGTGCATGCGCAGTAAATACTAATGGGCGATTATACGTCAGCGGCTAGTGTAATATCGCTCGCGTACGTAGGTCTGGATCTGGGATGTGGGAAAGAACCGGATTCGAACTAAGTATGCCCATTGGACCGGATCCAGAACTAAGGGCCAGATTTACTAAGGAAAAGTAGAGATGTTGCCCATAGCAACCAATCAGATTCTAGATGACATTTTCTAGTATGTAATAGAAAAGTGAGAGCTAAGATCTGATTGGTTGCTATGGGCAACATCTCCACTTTTCCTTTCCTGCGGCTTAGTAAATCTGGGGCTGATCCAGAGCTACGCCCGTTGTAGTTAATACGCCGGGCGTAGGCATAAGATCGGCTGAAAAGCCAATCTACAGCAACTACATCGTGGATCGGGCGTCCGTAGCACCAGCATAGTAACGCTGGAGGTTAGTGCAGGGAGGCGGGGCGAGGGAGGGTAATGAGGCTGGGTGGGCGGCATTATCGTACTAACGCCGCCGTCCCAGAGTATTTACACTCCCTTACGCCAGCTGAAGTTAGGGTAGCCTTCAGCCGGCTTAAGGGAGTGTAAATACGATGGGGCAGTAGGAGTGTCAGGGGGAGTCCCACAACGTAACGCTGAGCGTTAGTACGCTCAGCGCTACATCGTAGGTCTGGATCAGGCTCGAGCGGAAACCTGCGCGGATGTTGCAGGCGCACTCCAATGACTCCTCTCTCACGTGCTGAATAAATCTAATTTACGTGTCCATAACCCTTATACAACGCACATGCGTAAGTCCCCTTTATCGTTACTGATGCGGCAGATGTTACGCTACTGATCTTCTAGTGTACGGGACTCTGGCGGGGGGACGGATCCATGCAAATTGTACAGTAAGGACGTGAAATTTAAGGTAGGGGTCAGAAAGCCCCTCGCACACGCGGACTTTAGGGGCCCGATTCAATGCACCGTGAAGATGGGAATAAACGCGAAGTGCGGTAAATTACGGTAAATTACGGTAAGTAAAATTCATGTATTTTAATGCGCACCACTATGATGCTAATTCTCAAAAAAAAAAACACTGCGACCAGGCATCACGGTGACTTGAATCGGGCTCTATGATCGCACACACGGAAGTCCTTCATTCTTCAATCATGACCCGGTTCATCGTCATTAAACGGATGCCCAAAAATGTTCATGGCCTAAACCTTTGAACCCTCCAACCCCAGAATATAATGTAAGAACGACAAACAGAACAGCGGGAAATAAAAGGAAGACGAGTAGAAAACAAGGATGGCCGGAACAAAGCAACACTCTGTGACCGGCCTCTCAGGCGGCTGCCCGCTGCCCCCTCCTGGCCTGGCATGGCGATGATGAGTGACACAACATGCCGAATTCAAAGCAGATCTGTCCTGTTAAAGGCCCTGAAGACTTCGTTGTGCTCTGACTCCGTCGCTCTCCCAGGGCTCCCGTACTCTTCACTCGGTCACAGTCTGTGAGTCACTGAGAACAGGCAGAGCTAATGGCGTCCCCTTCGGTGCTTACCTGTCATCTAATGCCGCGCCGAGAGATAGCCATGCAAGAAATGCATATTTATTGTGCTGGATTGTATTACTCTGGGTGTACACTGCTAGAGAACATAGTAATCCGTCTCATGTGGTTTCAAAGACATCGCTGGTCTATAACATGTGGGAACCGTCAAAGGGCATTTTCCTTTTTTTTATTGTACATTTATATACGCTTAGATATAAATTCTAAGGGCCAGATTTACTAAGCTGTGGATTTGGAAAAGTGGAGATGTTGCCCATAGCAACCAATCACATTCTAGCTCTCACTTTCCTATGACATACTAGAGAATGTCAGCTAGAATCTGATTGGTTGCTATGGGCAACATCTCCACTTTTCCAAACCTGCAAGCTTAGTAAATCTGGACCCTTATTGCAGATTTTTTTTTAACTTTCCCTATTTGCACAACCCCGCAATTTTAACCATACATGCATAGTAACTATTTTACGCTATCTACGTAGCATTTCGTTACGTAGATTGCGTACATGCTTGTAAGTTAATTGTCTGCTGTCTAAGATGAACCTGTGTGTGTGTGTGTGCGTGCGTGCCTGCGTGCGTGAGTGTGTGGGTGTGTGCGTGCGTGAGTGTGTGTGTGTGTGAGTGTGTGTATGAGTGTGTGTATGAGTGTGTGCGTGCGTGAGTGTGTGTGTGTGTGTGTGCGTGTGTGAGTGTGTGTGTGTGTGTGTGTGAGTGTGTGTGTGAGTGTGTGTGTGAGTGTGTGTGAGTGCGTGTGTGAGTGTGTGTGTGTTAGGTCATTGAGGACAGGATATACACTTAGCTATGCACAATGGGCCAGATCAGACTTAATAACGAGTTAATTTACACACGCTGCATACGTAAATCTGGCTGTGGGAACGCACTGCGCATGTGTGCGGCAGATGTTACGATCACAACTTCGCTCTTACGTAACTTGTACGCATCTCTGTACAATAAGGTGTACATCACTACTCAAGCAGATTATACGCATTGTAGGTGGGGGGAGGCATTTAAATTGTACAGTATGGACTGGGTTGAACACTTATGTATGAAAGGGTGATCCGTACGGCCAGAGATACGCAAGGGAAAGTTAAGTCAGGGTTCTGAACGCGTAAATCAGCTACGTTACGAGCGTGCAAGGGCATGCCATGGGGAGGGCATTATCCTTAGCAGTACGTAATTTGGGTACGCTTGCGTACGTAAAATGACCTTAAGTCTGGATTTGGCCCAGACATAATTTGCATTATGTAAATTATGCCTGAAGTCCCACCCCTGCCTAATCCAAGCTGTCATACTGGGACCTTGAGACACGTGATGGGGATACTGGGAGCTGGGGAGACATATGAATGGGTGATACTGTGAGATGGAGACACATGATGGGGAGACTGGGGAGCTGGAGGCATTTGAAAGGGAAATACTAGGGAGCTGAAGCCATATGAATGGGGAATACTGGGTAGCTGAAGCCATATGAATGGGGAATATTGGGGAGCTGGAGCCATTTGAATGGGGAATACTGGGGAGCTGGAGGCATTTGAAAGGGGAATACTGCGGAGCTGAAGCCATATGAATGGGGAATACTGGGGAGCTGGGGCCATATGAATGGGGAATACTAGGAAGCTGAAGCCATATGAATGGGGAATACTGGGTAGCTGGAGCCATATGAATGGGGAATACTGGGGGGCTGGAGCCATTTGAATGGGGAATACTGGGGAGCTAGAGCCATTTGAATGGGGAATACTGGGGAGCTGGGGCCATATGAATAGAGAATAATGGGAGCTAGAGACACATGATGGGGATACTGGGAGCTGGGGAGACATATTAATGGGGGATACTTGGAGATGGAGACACATGATGGGGATACTGGGGAGCTGGAGGCATTTGAATGGGGGATACTGGGAGATAGAGACACATGATGGGGATACTGGGGAGCTGGAGACATTTAAATGGGGAATACTGGGGAGCTGGTGCCATATGAATGGGGAATACTAGGGAGCTGAAGCCAAATGAATGGGGAATACTGGGGAGCTGGACCCATATGAATGGGGAATACTGGGGAGCTGGAACCATTTGAATGGGGAATACTGGGGAGCTGGAGCCATATGAATGGGGAATACTGGGGAGCTGGAGCCATATGAATTGGAAATTCTGGGGACCAGGAGCCATATGAATGGGGAATACTGGGGAGCTGGAGCCATATGAATGGGGAATACTGGGGAGCTGGGGCCATATGAATGGGGAATACTGGGGAGCTGGATCCATATGAATGGAGAATACTGGGGAGCTGGGGCCATATGAATGGAGAATACTGGGGAGCTGGAGCCATATGAATGCGGAATACTGGGGAGCTGGAGCCAAATGAACGGAGAATACTGGGGAGGTGGAGACATATGAATGGGGAATACTGGGGAGCTGGGGCCATATGAATGGGGAATACTGGGGAGCTGGAGCCATATGAATGGGGAATACTGGGGAGCTGGGACCATATGAATGGGGAATACTGGGGAGCTGGAGCCATATGAAAGGGGAATACTGGGGAGCTGGAGCCATATGAAAGGGGAATACTGGGGAGCTGGAGACATATGAATGGGGAATACTAAGAAGCTGGAGACATTTGAATGGGGAATTACTGGGAGCTGAAGAAAAATTACATACAAGACTTTTTATTTTACTTGCGGCCCACACAATTTTACACATTGATTTTTTGGCCAATCGGGGTTTACGTTTGACATGCCTGATATAGAATAATGTGCGCCCTTCCTGTCATTCGCTCACCTCTGTCACTAATGGAAAGTGACCTTAAAGTTGCAGCTGTGCATGTCTCATGTCTTAATCACACACTCCTCTAGTTTAAAGGGACAATAAAAGGAAGCTATTTTGTCAGTTGTGCGTCCCCGGTGTTTGAGCTTAGCTTGTCTAGATGGTAAACACAGGTCTGGATGCAATGAAAGACAAATGCATTGCTTTCTGCTGAGAAAATAACAGTGTCGCCTGTGTCACACACATAACCTATTGCTAACAACTTTCTCTGTCACAGAGTCGAAAAAGAAGAAAAAGGAAGGGAAGAAGCAGGACAAGATGTTGGATTGAGAGACGGCCGGGAAAGATATAAGACCTGGTGGCACCTGGTGGCAGATGCAACGTGACATTGTCTACATTTCTACCTGTAGTAGCGGAAAGGGAAGCGGGGATGTACTTTGTACACTGTAGTGATTATGTGGTGGAGGGAGGGGGGATTTATTATAAACCGTAACACTGTGTTAGGTATTTTGAATGTTTGATTAGATATGCGTATAACCAATGAAAGGGCCCTTAGTCTGTTTGTAGTACAGTCTTATGGGTTTAATGGTGTATAATAGAGTTTTGGGTGGTGTATATTATGCCTATGTTATTATCGTCATCATTATCACAGACTAGGCCAGGCTTGGCCAACTTTTGGCTCTCTGGGTGTTGTAAAACTACGAGTCCCAGCATGCTTTGCCAGGTATCAGCCATGCTTGTGCAGTTAAAGCATGCTGGGAGTCGTAGTTTCACAGCACCTGGAGAGCCACAGGTTGACCAGTACTAGATTAGGAAATACGAGTCCTCGGCATCTATCACTCAAAGCATGCATGCTGGCATATGTAGTTCTACAGCTAGTGAACTTTAGGATATCTAGGCTAATGTCTTAAGGCCACTTCACCTAGGTGATGTAGCAAAAATAATCAACGCTTCTTAGCAATATCAGTCATTTTTTTTTTTGTTTACGATCTACTCTAAAAATTATAACATTATACTAATATTTTAATTTTCAATTAAGTACATTCATTTCATTCTTATTACAAGGCCTGGAGTGTTTCTACAAAAGGCATCATGTCTTAAATATGAACAATAATTTAAGAAAATGCAAAATTAGACATTATAAGCCCCACCCAGGAGCAGCAACAACCACACCTTCATATCCCACTAAGTCCTTCCCCCGAGGAAACACATTTGCATCACTTAGCAAATTCCAGGCTATGAACCTTAAAGCATCATGGGAATGCAGAAGTATCATGAGTAATTCTTCCCAGTTACATTGGTTCCAGACATGGAAATCACTAGTGGATTAAAATTAGGGGTTTACAAAGAAATAAGTAAGTTCTGTGTATTGAAATATTGTAATATTGGGGATTTGAACTGTATGGAGCATTTTTATTGCATACAAAAGCAAAGAAGATATTTGTGCAAGAAATCTGCTGATACATTGAGTTCCGGGATGTTCCCCTCCCCCCATTCCTCCTTTATAGATTTGTCTTGCTCTATACAGCTAAAGACTGTACCAGACAAAAGATCAGATAGAACAATGAAAGAATATGTAAAGCTAATTAACTGTGGGGTTCTAATGATTAAACAAGGTCCTGTAGCCATATTGGGCAATGTATAATGGAATAGGACAATGATGACAGCTAATAAACTAATTCATAATTACAGTATATGTGTGTTCCTTCAACTCTATAGCATCATGTCAGTCAAAATACTGCAAGTGGACTTAAATTTGTCAGTTACCATGTGAGAGGGGATGCTGGGATTTGTAGTTCCATCTCAGCCTCATTGGGTTCGATCAAGAGGTGAGTGTATGTCAGCTGATGCTGCGTGATTTTCTACTGCACATGTTCAGAACCGAAGAGCGAGCAGTCACGGCGGATACAGATCTGAGCGCAACTCCAACTGCGGCAGCTTGCCATCTGATGGGTGTGTCGAGGGATAAAGGTCTGAGCTGCCCCTGATCTGTGCCAGTGTGCTACTGCGAAAAATTGTGTTCCCCAAAAATAATGCTTGAGTTTTACCTCAGTTCCTCTTTGAGCGCTCACCTAGTTTCCGACCAGTCCCTGAATAGGATAAGGAAATCCTGCAAAGAAAATTCAAGTGGTTACCATGGCAACCATAGTTTCCATAGTGACACCTGATTATTTGTATTTATAGTTGACTCTGACTATGTTTCAATATGATTCATGAACCTGACATTATCCCTATTGATAATTGTATGTATACAACATCTTCAAGTCATCAACAATGTCAGTCAAGGTTGTGTGGTGACATTATGTTTGGATTCCCTAATGCATGTCAGCACCTTTAGTTCATTTTCACTGATTAAGAATTGTGAAGGCCTTTCTTAGGTGATTTTACACTTCATATGAGCCACTTAGAACATGTTTTTTTAATTGACTATGCTTAAGAAGTTCCAGTCACCTACATGTTTTGGAAGCGGCCATTTTGTGTTTTCTGTTGGTGAGAATGTAACCAATCATTTCATTGGAAGCCAGTGACATCATCAAAGGGCTTGGGTTCAAAATGGTTACCTACACAAGCCAAACATTAGGAAAATACATCTTTATTCTAAAGTTTTGTTTGCATAAGTACAAGACGAGAATAGCTTTCTACCAGAAGGATCCACTTACAATAGGGACCAGTGTGTAAATGAGGATTGTACATATGGCTCAGCCTTGCACAATTTAAATACCTCCCACCATGCGGACATGCTTTAAGAATGCCGCCCCATTCCTCTCCCCACCGGAACAACTTCCAGCATGTAACGAGGGGGGTGAGGCAAGGAACCGGTAAACAGAATAAACCAGCAATAAATACAGCACATGAAGCAAGGAAGTAAAGGTAAGTAATAACATAGACTCAGATGAGTAAACTTGGGTAAACTTGAAGTACACAGACAAGGTTTCAGCTGAGATATAACAATAGGTAGCACAGCAAAGAAGAACAGACAGTAGTACAGCTTCAGTGGAGACAGGAAGCTAAATGACCAGCAGACTGCTCACTGAGAAGCTCATATAAATAACCACAGAGCAGGTGCTGGTAATCAGACACAGGAGTACACTAACAACATGAGGCAATTAGTCCAACAGCATCTCCTAGGGGTAACATCCATATATCCAGTCATAAAAGTCCAGGACTGCCCATAAGGGCAAAACAAGTCTTCTACAAGTCCACATGTTGTAACACACATCTGCCAGCCTGCTTGCTATGGGGCCTCCGGCACTACCCACAGAAATCCCTCACTTCTGGCCTGGCCCTCTTTCTTATGCCAATTCAGTGTCTGACACAAACTTTGGGTGGGTACAATTCAGAAGCCATTATTTTCTATTCACCCCCAATGGCCCCTCTCTCAGCGGACTTTTCAAACAACAAAATCCATGGAGGAAACAGACAACAGTCATTGGGGTAAATCCACACCTACGGGCTAGTTACGTTAGAACGCGTAGCGTATTTACAATATCGTATTTTCTATGCACTCCGCTAGGCACTCCCCTCGCTCGTAAGTACTTTGGCCGTTTTACGCTTCCCTCAGCCTACCTTAATGTTTCCTAGTGTAAGTACTGACGTATGTCATGGATTCACGTACGTGAAGGCCAAACCTAGCCCATACTGTCCAATTTAAACGCCTCCCTCCGCCTACAAAGCGTAACGACGGGTGTCGTGTGGATTCCCCCGCCCCTTCGTTCATATTTACGCTGAGTTACGTCATAACATCTGCCGTGCGCATGCACAGTAAATACAAATCGGCAATTTTATGTCATCGGCTAGCGTAAATACGCTAGTGTACGTAGGTCAGGATCTGGGCCGTTGTTTCCATGACGATGCCAATGATAACAAGCGAGACAGTTTAACACTGGAACGCTGCCTACTGCACACAGTTTTACATTGATTGGAGCAGACTGTCTACAAATCACATAACAATATGTCGGGCTTCGAAACAGACGCAACACTTCCCCTGTTGGCCTTTATAGCTGAGGTGTAATAACACAGACATATGTTTCTCTATCACTCGCTGTTAGGATAGAACAGATCTGTATATTACACAAACCTCTCCCTATAACGTACACAGCGACCTTTACACCAGCAGATGGGCGTACAATGTGTTGGATGTAAATCAACTACTTGGCAGAAGTGACATTAACTCCCGTAACTCACACATCCGGATTCTGGAACGATCAGTTGTAAGGAGATACAGTAGTTTTAGTTGCTGGTGGATATTAATGGGTCTCTTTAAATATTATGGAGATTCCATTGTGATGATCCTACAAGCTGACAAAACACAACCTGCCCTGCGAACTCTGACGATGCTCCTCCCCCAGCGCTGCTAGGATCTTCCTCTCTTATGCACATGTATGAAGGTCCTTACAGCGCTGGAGAGATCTGTAGCTGCTGCCATCAGCAGATTTAGGCTTGCCTCTGTACAGCCCACAGCCGACCGGCTGACTAGAACAGGGACTTATGTCTCCATTTGACCCATGGATTTTCACTGGACCTTTAAACAGTGGAACCAGGACTGTTATGATATTAATCCCTCTTGTCCTCTAGAGTGCGCTGTGCGTTACACAAATCAGATGGTGGGATGGGGGGAGGGTCTACTATTTCAGTAAGTTTAAAGGTAAAATCTCTGGTGGCTCGTAAAGACGTCAAATTTAAATGGGGTAATCTCGGAACTGAAAGGTGCACCAGTATGTTTCAAATTCATAGATTTACTGCAAATATTTGGCTTTTTTTGGGTAAATAGGCTCATGAAATACTGAGCTTTACAAAATGCCTGAAAATTTGCAAATACAAACCCAACCTGTTGATTTGCCAAAACTGACTCCGGTACCTCCTGGAATTTCAATGGGTTTGAGACTAAAAATGAATGCAGTCCCTGGCTAATGGAATTCAGATAGTGGCAGTGGTTACAATGAAAGACGGGGATGTCTGTATAGAGCGACCATTACATGTCTATCCAGATCTTTTGCTTTGGGATCTGATTGCGTGAAAATCTGAATTATAGATGTGTCTCATTGTCGGGAAATGTGTTAATTGGCAGATTTTGTAGACAGTGCGCAGTGTGGGCACAATAAGCAAATCATACATGGGGTTGACGTTACATGAATACATGAATTCTGATTGCGATCTGAATTATAGATGTGTCTCATTGTCGGGAAATGTGTTAATTGGCAGATTTTGTAGACAGTGCGCAGTGTGGGCACAACACAAT
>WWET01006684.1:11981-33426 GCA_011038615.1 Limnodynastes dumerilii
AGATAATGATGGGTATAACATACAAATTTAAAAACCATTAAAATCCATAATCTCAGACTAAAAAATATATCCAAGTGGGGGAACATAATATAATAATAATAATAAAGGTTACAGGTCCTTTTAGACAACTATAAAGGAACATATCTAAAGGACATTAAAAACCTAAAATAAAACCAATTACCAAACAATTCAGAGATGCAGTTGGAAGGAATTTAATGATAAGTGTAAAACAAGTAGGTAAATAAATATATACAAAAAGGGAGGGAGTGTCTGGTTGGGCGAGGGGTGGAGGTGTATACTGTACCTGGTGTTCTCAATTAGTCTCCTACTTGGTACTAACCAGGCCCACACCTGCTTCGCTTCCAAAATCAGACGGGCTTGGGCCTATCCAGGGTGGTATGACCATATCTTGGTACACCCCCCGTTCACCTTTAATGACACTTCCCTCACGTCAAGAACCATTTGACTTCAAAGTCTGCATTTAAGCCCCTAGGGGCCAAAGAATGTAATTGATAGATCCACTGCATCTCTGACTTGGCCAGACGTGAATTTAAATTATTAGTTCTCCAGTCTGGTAATATGTTCTAAATACCTAAAAATCTTATGATGTGATTAAGGGAACATTCGTGTGAGTTCTTAAAATGCAAAGATAAAGGGTGTGTGTCTTTTCCTTTAGAGATGTTATAAACATGCTCCCCCAATCTAGTTTTTAGTGGTCTACTGGTTTTCCCCACATATATACGGTGACAACTGCACTCCAATAGATAGATCACATTTATGGAGTTACATGTGATAAATTGTTTGAACTTATAATCTTGCCCATTAATGTTAAAAGTGTCTATTTTATTAGGTCCCTTACATGTACGGCATATTTTGCATTGGCCGAACCTGTAAAAGCCTTTGGATTTGATGTGAGGTTTATTGATATTAATCAGGGCACTTTTAACTAATTTATTTTTTTGGGGCCTTCTTGTAGATAAAATGTGGCTTTGAGGGTAATAGCTCTTTCAGAACAGGGTCTTGTAGTAAGATACTCCAGTTTTTCTAAAAATTCTTTCTGTTTTTTTATATTCCTTATTATACTGTGTAATAAATGAAGTATCATATTTTTTGTTATTATTATTAACATTAGGTGTAATACTATCGGATGGAACATCTTTCTTTTTCAGAAGACTATCTCTTTCCATCTTTCCAACATTTTCTATGATATGCTTTAGATCTTCTCTATTATACTCCTTTTCAATAAATTGTTCAGCTAAAATGTTTGCTTTAGTTATAAAAGTGTCCTTCTCGGTGCAGTTCCGACGAAGTCTTTTGAACTGTCCGGTCGGTATATTCTTAAGCCATTGATTATGGTGTCCACTACTGCAATTGATGTATGAGTTTACATTGGTGGGTTTGGAATAACTACAGGTATGTAAACTCCCATCCTTAGGATATATTGTTAAATCTAAAAAATTAACAGTAGTTTTGCTAATATTAAAAGTGAGGAAATTATGGTTAAGATAAGTACAAAAATTTCTGAGATCATCCTCTGTTAAGGTGAGTGCAGAAATTTCTAAGGTCCTCTTCTTTCCCTTTCCAGACGAAGAGCACATCATCAATGTACCTCCACCAGGAGATCAGGGATTCGCCCCATGTGTCTTCCCAATGATGCATAAAAAGGTTGGCATAGCTAGGGGCGAACCTGGTCCCCATTGCTGTGCCCTTCGTCTGGAGATGAAAATCCCCATTAAAATTAAAATAATTATTATTAAGAATAAAATGAATACCATCTAAAATTAATTTCATGACATCCTCCTTAAAATCATACGTCTTTAAACTTTCTGTCACCGCCTCTAAACCATCACTATGTTTGATGATGGTGTAGAGGGCGGTGACATCCGCTGTGACTAAGAACATGTCTTCCAACCATTTAAGGTCCTTCAATTTCATTAAAATATCTGTTGTATCCTTTATATAAGCTGGGGTATTAATGACAATAGGTTGGAGATAATGGTCAATGAATTGGGATAGGTTGGACGTTATGGAATTAGTACCAGCTATGATTGGCCTACCTGGGGGGTTGTGTGGATTTTTATGAATTTTGGGTAGGATGTAATAGTGAAAAAGTCTACTTCTGACTGTGTAATGGTCCCGGATGATAGATGGTTTTGTATCAGTGTGTTAAAGTCGTTTTTGATTTTCTGGGTGGGATCACCTTTGAGTTTTCTATAGGTTTCATTATCATTTAGCTGTCTATCTATTTCTGCAATATATTTTTCTTTGTCCATCACCACCACACCCCCGCCTTTATCTGCAGGTTTAATTATAATGTTTGTATCTTTTTGTAGGTTTTTTATGCTTCTATTTCTTTTTTAGTTAAATTGTTCTTATATCTTGCATTCTTTTTATTATTAATCTTTTTCAAGTCCTCACTGACGATTTTGCTGAATGTTTCAATAAAACATCCTTTTACATGGGCCGGGTAGAAAGTGGATTTTTTCTTAAAAGTATTACCAATATTTTGTGTTTGTGTTTCTTCTTTGTTAAATGGATCCTGTTTTTCTTTTACAGCAAAAAACTTTTTATTAGTCAACTTCCTTATGTATTTTTGAATGTCTACATATGTATTAAAAGGATCTAGATCCTTAACTGGGGCAAATTTTAGGCCTTTCTGTAGAACTTTAACTTCTTCTCTTGTTAGTACTCGTTTACTAAGGTTAAAGATGCCGTTATTCAATACATCCGATTCTTCATTTGCTTCATTACTTTCTGGTTTTTCTTTAGTCTTCCTAGGTTTAGTTTTAATGCTTTTTTCCCCCCTCTAGCTCTCCTATATGGGACGTTTTTAATCGCTATGGGGTACGGTGTTTGTGCTCCTCCCTTTGAAAAACCTCTGTCTCAGATCTATCCCTCAAAGGTGAGAATCTGTTTCCAAGGGGGATATCTAAGGTTGTATGATCCTTATAGTTATCTTGTCCTTCCCTATGATTAGAATCTCCACGGCCGTTATCATAGTGCTGATGATCATTCCTATAGTTATTATCATAATGCTGATGGTCATTCCTATATTCATTATTATAATATTGGTGGTCATTTCTGTAGTAATCATCATTCCATCTTTTATCGTTATAAACGGGTCTATCCCTGTTGTTATAAAATCTATCATAATAAGGGTAGCGCCATCTTTGTTTATAGAAATGGTTCTTATTATTGGGATAATGGTTACGTTGGTCATAGAACTTGTTTTGATTGTAGTATTTATTCCTATTGTTATAAAAAGGGTTATAAAATCTCCCATTTCTATTGTCGTACTGTCTAAAGTTCTCTCTGAATTGGTAATTATTGTAGTATCTATTAGTGTTTTCCGTTCTCCTTGGGTTGTAATCCTGTTTGTATGGGGTTCTGTATGAATCATAATTATTAACCCTCTGCTGTTCTGACGGGTGTCTACTACCTTGATTTGTTTCTGATGAATGACCCTGATTGTATGAGTCATAATTATCGTTTCTCCCATATTCATAACATCTCTAAAGGAAAAGACACACACCCTTTATCTTTCCATTTTAAGAACTCACACGAATGTTCCCTTAATCACATCATAAGATTTTTAGGTATACAAAACTCAGAATTGTTTGGTAATTGGTTTTATTTTAGGTTTTTAATGTCCTTTAGATAGTTGTCTAAAAGGACCTGTAACCTTTATTATTATTATATTATGTTCCCCCACTTGGATATATTTTTTAGTGTGAGATTATGGATTTTAATGTTTTTTAAATTTGTATGTTATACCCATCATGATCTTTTCCCTACATCTACCCCTTAAAAGGAATTTTCCACCCTACATCTATCTTATTTTAGAGGATAGGTAGATTTTCTGTGGGATAATTTTACACCAGGGTACGATGTGGGATTCTATTGCTATTTATTTATTTCCTTTCATTTTCATTTAAATTTCGTTATCAGCCATTATGTGTACTCATTCCCTCTATATTTTGTAGAGAACCTCTCTCTCCCCCGATCGTCTATTTTATTTTCTGAGGATAGGTAGATGTTTAGCGGGTTGCAAGTGTTCTCTCTTTAGAGTAACGGTAACTATAGGGATGTGGTATATGTGGTATATCTGCTGAATATGTTATCGTTTATCATCATATGGAATTTATAAGGAGTTTTTCCTGGAGATTGTTTATTAAAAGATCATTCCCTTTTTATAGCAGTACTTAATTCTATTCTTGTCCCGATGAAATTATTTATGGGTATTTGTCCGTACTTGTTCGTACGGAATTTATATAAGCTATAGTCTATATTATTGTATATTAAGATTTTTTATGTTATATTTATTTTATTTTAAAATATTATTACTTAATTCCCTCCTTATGCGATCGTTTCATCCTAATGTTATTTGTGTCCTTTGTAGTAAATTTGATCATAGCCCACCACGAAATACTTGATTAAACCTAAACGGCGCTTGCATTCTTTTACTGCATACTAGCTCCGATAATTGGCTCCTTCCCCCGTTTTGATTTACATAGGCCTACTTTTAACATACACGTTTACATATATTGACTGTCATTTGTGAAACATATAACCATATATCATCAGGTTATAATTGACACAAGAAGAGCACACAAAGTATCAATATTTGTTTATTCTGTTAATGTATCCAATGTTTTTTATCAGCAGTGATGTATAATGTATAATTATTGCCAACTCCCAGTTAAATGCAGAATACGAGCATTTACTTCTTGTTGTTCAATCTGCTGCCACGAATACTACCTCTAAAATGCTTAAATGCATAAGTTGCAACATATTTATTTTGTTGTATTCCCGTGTTAAGCCCCTCCTCTTTGTTTACATTTACCCTTTTTTTCCTATATTATCCAATTTTCGAAAACTTTTGGTTTTAACCATTTTTTAGAATGTACGAATAGTGTGTTTTTAAGTAGTAACAAGTATAGACCAAATAGATCCGTTTAATAAAGATCTCAATTAATTATGCTAATA
The DNA here is from genome assembly GCA_011038615.1 of Limnodynastes dumerilii. NCBI lineage: Eukaryota > Metazoa > Chordata > Amphibia > Anura > Limnodynastidae > Limnodynastes > Limnodynastes dumerilii. The sequence continues at coordinate 16,968 of WWET01006684.1, forward strand.
AAAATGAAGCTATCTATTTAAACCTTGCACCTTGCCATGACCCCCACTGCCTTGAGAAAGACTTCCAGGTCGAAACGTGTTGGTGGTGTGATACTAGAGGTGTGTTAGTTTCAGAACAGCTGCCGTAGAGGTTTCTTAAAAATCCCGGGTTTCCATCTTTTCTATCTCCGATAGTCTATTTATTTTATTGATTATTCATTTGTATTCCATTTTCATAGTTTTTTTATATATATGTAATTAATAAATTTGTATATTTACCAATTCTTTTTGAACTTTGTTGTTTCAAATCTTCACGGCGGTGCCCGTGCACCGGCTCCACGTGGGTGTCAGCATATAATATTAAGTATTCACTTTTCAAAGAGGTCTTTTTGTGCCAGAGATCTTTAAGCCCGAAGAAAAAAAGTCATCAGAAAGATTTATATGTTTAAGGAAAACTCCTTTCATCCAAAGACCCTTTTCTTAGAGACCGGAAAATAGCAGCTTCAGGTTCCTAAAGAGCATCGGCAAGGACTTCAACAAAAGACGCAATATGTGCAAATCTCTCGAATTTGACAGCTATCCAGGGGGCGCTAATATTTTTCTGAGACCCTTGTGGAAAAAGAGGATGTTCCCAGATAGGTGAGAGCGAAGAAGGGTACGGGCCCAGTTCCAATTTGTTGTTGATATGATCCCACAGTTGGAGGGTGCATTGCGTGGGTTGGAGGGTGAATTGCGTGGTAGGTGTAGTATATGCAGAGGCCGGTCTGTGTGATCGCGGCAGCCACGGGAGGGAACTCAATTTAGTTGATTTCACAAGAAGGGATTCAACGTCAACCCATTTCTTAGTTCCCGGTGATAGGTGCCAGGAAATGATATGGTTAAGATGGGCTGCCTGAAAATATCTAGCTATTAGCTTCTGTTGTATGTCTAGCTAATTGTGCACGGTTGAGGCAAGGTTTTTTTTACTTGCCATACGAATTTGGAGCATTGGGTTTGGAGCTGAGACATCACCAAGGGGGGCACCAACACTGGGAGAGTTTGAAAAAGATAAAGCAGGCGCGGGAGTAGGTTCATTTTTAAAACATTGATTTTACCAAACCAAGAAATATACTGATCCTTCCACCTATCCAAGTCCCTCGTCAAAGCGTTTAGCATGGGAGGATAGTTAGCTTTGTATAGAGAGGAATAATTTTTAGTGATCATGATCCCTAGGTATTTGATTTGGTGGGGGAGCCATTGAAATGCGTAGTTAGATTCCAAGACCTGCGAAAGAGGAAAGGGGATATGTAAAGCCAAGGCTTCGGATTTAGTATTGTTGATCTTGTGGCCAGATAACTGGCCAAATTTCTCAAGTGATGTCAGTAGGTTGGGGATAGATATAATCGGGTTGGTCAGGGTAAGCAGAATGTCGTCTGCAAATAGGGACAACTTAAACTGGGATGAACTCAATTGGACCCCAGAAATATCTGAGTTGTTTCTGATCATAGCGGCCAATGGTTCAATGCACAATGCAAAGATTAGTGGCGACAATGGGCACCCCTGTCTAGTTCCATTACTCAAGGTAAAGGATTCAGACTGAATAATGATCATTACTTTTATTTCAGTAGCTTGTAACTTTATCTATGTTTATGTCATGTTTTAAAAGCAACTATACTTTAATAAACTGTCGCCGAACGCTTCCAGGGTGGAGAACATAAAGAAATGCGGTCAAACACCTTTTCTGCGTCTAAGGCTAAAATCACCGAAGGCGTTTGATGAGTGTTAAGATAATGGATAATATTAATAGTCCTCCGGGTGTTGTCCGAAGCCTGTCTGGAAGGAATGAATCCTACTTGATCTGGATCAACCAGGGTGCCCAGAGCACCATTCAATCTTTTAGCTAAGACCTTAGCAAACAATTTGAGATCTGTGTTAATTAAGGAGATTGGCCTAAAGCTAGCGCAAAGTGTGGGATCCTTTCCAGGTTTGGGGATGGCCACAATCTTAGATCTGGTAGAATCCATATGAAACTTGCCATCATGCAAAATAAAATTAAAGAGGGAGGTGGCGTGGGTAATTAAGGTGTGAGAAAAGGCTTTATAGTATGCCATGGGGAATCCGTCTGGTCCGGGTGCCTTAGACGGTTTCTGAGTTTTTAGGGCCAATGCAATGTCCTCCTCAGTGATGTCCCTACTGAGCGCCCCTACTGAGAGTGCAGAGTGTAGCGGAGTGTAGCTGTGGGAGGTGGAGGGATGTAATGTCTCCCTAAGCATGTGCGTAGATTCTATGGTGGGGTGGAGATTGTACAGTTTTTCATAATAAGTCTTAGAAATCTTATTGATCTGTGTGGGGTCATAATGCACTTTCCCCTGGGTGTCTCTGATGGAGCCAATAGCTTGTGCCACCTTTTTGGCCTTAAGTCTATTAGCCAGGGGAGTGTCTGCTTTGTTACTTTTATCATAAAACTTTTGGCCAGTCCAGCGGAGAGATCTCTCGACCTGTTCGGCGAGTAAGGTAGTGAGTTCAGCTCGTTTAGCGTTAAGCTGCGCCAGAGTCACAGGGGAAAGGGTACATTTATGTTCTTTATCCAGATTATATATCTGTGTAGAAAGGGTCTGCATAAGGGAGAGACGAGTTTTTTGCGGTGAGCTACATATTTTATCATTTCTCCCCTAAATACAGCCTTATGGGCTTCCCAGATCGTTGATTGAGGGAAATCATCTGATGAATTTACCTCAAAATAGTCTATCAATTTATCTTTGATGAGTTTGAAATTGGGGAATTTTTAATAAAGTTTCGTTCAGCCGCTATTGAGTTCTGCCTAATTTGTGCTCTAGGATATTAAACTCCACTGAAACTATGGAATGATCTGACCAAACATTGGGGTGGATAAGTGAGGTGGTTATTTTCTGAATTAAAGAAGCGCTACTAAGAAAAAGATCTATCCGCGAGTAACTGTCGTGAGGAGTTGAATAGAAGGTAAAGTCTTTCTCCGATGGGTGCAGCAATCTCCATGTATCAAACAGACCGGCCTCCCGTACGTGTCTGTTTAGTGATTTAGGGCCTGATTCAGAGGCTAAAAATAAGATCTTAAAGTTACACCTGGGCAAAACCATGTTGATTTCAGGGGGAGTCAAGTTAATTTTATTCTATGCATACAGGGAGAATGCTTTGCTTTTACTTATTGCACACAGATACCTGATCAGCTTCACTTTTAAACTGCTAATTAGACTTGAGCTGGGAAACATCACCTTTTAACTATAATACTGTTGCAACAAATACTCTACTGAGGGTGGATAAGTGAGGTGGTTATTGTCTGAATTAAAGAAGCGCTACTAAGAAAAAGATCTATCTGCGAGTAACTGTCGTGAGGAGTTGAATAGAAAGTAAAGTCTTTCTCTAATGGGTGCAGCGATCTCCATGTATCAAACAGGCCGGCCACCTGTACATGTCTGTTTAGTGATTTAGATCCTGGTACTGGGGTGGAGCTAGAACTAGAGCTTGTTTTATCTAAGTGCTGAGAGAGCACCGTGTTAAAATCCCCTCCCACCAGTGTGTGACCTTCTTTAAATGAATGTAATCTAGAAAAGAGGGTATGAAAGAACCCCGCATGTTGTTGGTTGGGGGCATAAACATTCACAAGGGTAAGCTGAGAAGGGCCTATAGTACCTTTAAGGAAAATGTAACGACCCTCCGTGTCCGTCTTGGCGTCAGCGGGTGTAAAAGGGACCGTGCCTCGAATTAGGATGGCAACTCCGTTTTTCTTGGAAGGGTGACTCGGGTATATAGCTGTGGGGTAGCGTCTGGACGAAAGAGGTGGATGATTTCCATGTTTAAAGTGTGCCTCCTTTATAAAACAAAGTCAGCATTCAGTTTGTCAGTTGTCTTGAACAAAAGGGAACGTTTTTGAGGAGTGTTTAGACCCTTAGCATTTAGTGTCACAAAGGTTTGAGGCATCTAGTATGGGCGAATAAACTAAAGATTTAGGGGAGAAAAGGATGGTGACAATCCGCGGTGGCGGGATAGAGGGAGGCAAAAGGTGGAAGGGAAATAGGAAGTAGTGAAAGGGTTCCTCAGAGAGGAGCCCCACTACCGTGGTTGAGTCCTAGGATAAGGACTTAGACGGGACCGAGCTACGACAAAATTCGCTAAGCAATAAATATGGTTATCCCATGCCCTAAAGGTGGGTGGTTGGTCTAGGCTGTTCCTAAGAAAACAAATTCTTAGTTACACCCGTGGTACCTATGAACAAATTTTAAATCAATAACATTTAACTAACACAAAGAAGTTACATGTTAGATGCGTTAAAAGTATTTAAAGCTCAAAAATAAACATATCACAAAAGTAAGATCTGAACTATTTAGGAACATGCCTAAAAACTATCAGCAAAGGCAAATGTACTTTACGCTACTATAAGAGTCCAACTTTAAACCGCGGTATCAGACGGTGTCAGCTCCTGGTGATTCTCCCGGAGTCGAGATAAGTTGGAGCTTGCGTAGGAGAGAGCGGCCTTCTTCAGGGGTCTTGATGCTTTGCTGCCTGCCGTTAAAGTCCACCACCAGACGGAATGGGAAACCCCACTTATATTTGTAGCCATGTTCTCGAAGTGGTGCAGTAACGTCCCGCAGCTCCCTTCTCTTTGCTATAGTGGAAGGAGCTAAATCCTGGAATATTTGGAGTTTGCAATTTTCTAAAAGAATGTGAGGTTTTTACCTGCTAGCCGCCGTAATCTGTTCCTTGACTCTGAAGGAGAGCAACCGGAGGATTACATCTCTGGGAGGATCGGAATCTGGCGGTTTAGGGCGTAGTGCCCTTTCTATGTGGATTGTGTGGGGTGCCAGAGTAGGAACCATGTATTCAAATAGGCGTAAAAGGAAGGGTTGTAGAGTTTGGTTTCCTATCGATTCCGGGACATTGCGAATCCTCAAATTGTTTCTGTGCTCGCGGTTCTCCAGATCCTCGTTAAGAAGCTCAATTTCCCTACTTAGGTAGATCATATCTTGCTCCATAGTGTCGTGATGTTTTGACATTGTTTGAGCTTTTTGTTCCAATGAAGATGCGCGTTGAGTAAGGGAGGAGATGTCGGAACGCAACTCGCCGATAGCTTTGTGTAGTTCGGATGAGAAGGAACTTTTGAGATCCAGGATCATGGCTTGTATATTATGAATGTCACTCTTTGTAGAGGGTGAATAGTCTGTGTCCTCCTCTGGATCAGGTTCAGCTGGCGTTTGGGGAGAGGCATCTGGAGTTTTGTCTTTCTTGAGAAAGTGCTGAGTTATTTCAGGTGTGCTCTTTCTAGGGTGACGGTTAGATGTTTTATTCATGGTGAGCGAGTAGTAGCTTCCAGCAATAAGAAGAGGCGACGAAGAGATTACTTTGTGAGGCTGATGGAACCACGGGTGAGGGGGTAGATTAGTTGAGCATGGAAGTTTCAACTAGTGCGGTCTACAGATCTGATTGGTGTATGTAAATGAGTTCCTGAGCTGTGAGCCGCAGAGGAGGTCAAGGAAAAAAAAAAAAACAGTTGGTGTGAGGCCCAGTAGGATAAATATCCAGAAAACTGTTCCAAATTAGAGTCAGGGCACTCTTAGAACAGTATGCGATCTCAATAATATTACTGCTAATTTTCTTTGTAGAACAAGGGTGCCCTCCAGTGGAGAATAACGGTAAAGCACCTGACTGGGCTAAATATGTTATGAGTCCAGAAAAAGAAGGGCTATTGTTGTACACAGAGGTAGTAATTATCCAGGTAGGTAGATAAGGTAAAAAGACAGGAGACCAAAAATAAAAATATGTAAGGGGATGAAAGTGGTAAAGGAGCAGCACCTATGGGTCTCACTCTGTGAGGGCAGGGAAATACACAGCGCTGAAGGTCCGCTATGGGGGTCAACAGCCTGGGCAGCAGAAGAAATCCCACTTTAGGTAAGGCACTGGAAGGTCAAATATATGTGGGGACCAGCAAGTTACCCCCTTAGGCCACTCACTTACAGTCTGCACAGTTGGGCTCCGATGCGTTGGTGGCAAATTGGCGCCTGGTTCCTCACCACGCGGTCCTCCAGCCCAGGATACGACTGCGTGGGCTACTGACAATTAAAGTCTCCCCCAGCGGGAACCGCAGCGGAGGTCGGCAAGCGGAGCTGCTCACAGACCGTCCGGATTCCTGTGATGGTCCCCAGAGGTGCAGGAGAGCCACAACGGAGCTAGGCCCCAGCGGATACACAGGCCCCAATTCACAGCCGGAGCTCCGCGGCAGCCTCAGGGCAAATCAGTAAGTCCCCAGGGGCCCTTTGGACCGATGAACAGTGGTGGTGGGGAGGAGTCACAATCCCCCACAAAATAGCAATAAAACGGCAAAGTGTGGGAGCTCAGCCACCATGCGACTGCACTGTAGTAAGGCTAGACCACGCCCCCCCATTTTGACTTGTTTTAAGGACATTAGATCAAATTTGGATCAGCCTGTAGTGTGTTTTTCCACTTTAATTTTGCAGGTGACTCCAAATCCAGACCTCCATGGGTTAATAAATTTGATTTCCATTGATCATTTTTGTGTGATTTTGTTGTCAGCACATTCAACTATGTAAAGAACAAAGTATTTAATAAGAATATTTCATTCATTTAGATCTAGGATGTGTTATTTTAGTGTTACCTTTATTTTATTATATATAAATGACCTGTGAACCATGCTATGACATTAATATGCTGCACTGCTGTTACCTAATCAACAGCACCTGTGCTCTCAGGATATAAGTGTTTCAGAGACAGAGGGTCAGGACTCTTGATGGTGGAATAGCTTCCCAAGTGAGTTATGTTGGGTTAGCATAGGGACCTCTGGCACACTGGAAGAGTCTGTGAAATGTCTGTGAACCATGCTATGACATTGATATGCTGCACTGCTGTTACTTGCTGTGCTGTCTGACTGCTATAGAATAAAAGAGATTTACTGCGATTCCTCCATGTGATGTGCATTTTTATCACAGATGGCGCCCAACGTGGGGCCACATCTCAGCTGGAAAACATACACTGCAGAGAACCCTGGGTAAGACAGGGTGTTGGACCGCTCGGTGCAGCTATGGGCCATTCAGGCTGATCCCCAGACATATGAGAAGCTGGCAGTGGTTATTGAGCGGCACCTGACCTTGGGAAAAATAAGTAAAGCCCAAACAGGTTTGTACCAGTACCAAAGCCCCGAACTCAAGTTCCAGTCATCAAGCCAAAGGCACCATCTCCCACAGTGTGCTTTGAGTGCGGTGAACCGAGTCACGTGTGGCGGGACTGCCCAAAACGGGGAGAGCTGATGGATTGCAGTGCGGGAAAGGCGGATCGACCAATGGTCAGCATGGTGGCTGCGGGTGTATCCCAGGCAAAGTCCACCCTCTTTTGGATGATGGTACAGTTGGAGGGCTGAGAAATCTGCTCACTGGTTGATACTGGTAGTGAACTCACTATGGTCACTGCCAACCTGGTTCCTCCAGGTGCTGACAAGGTCCTGCCTCCTGTCAGAGTGATATGTGGCCATGGCGATGTGGAGGAGTGCCCACGTGTGTACATACCCCTGACCATACAAGGCCGGCCTTGAAGGTGGTGGCTCCAGTGACCTCCCAACCTCTTTATTCGCTAATCCTGGGCCGTGACTTTCCGTTGCTGCAGTAACTGGTTACATGGCATAACACTGACAAACAGTCAGCCGCTGAGGAATATCACGGACCAGAGACCAGAGACTACCAAAGTTTGGCATCCGGGAGAACTACTGCAGCTACTGAACGACCCCAGGAAACTGACTCTGAGGCCCAATGGAACCCTGTTGGTGAGAAAATATCATTGGACTTTAGGCGAGACCAACGTGACGATAGCAATCTGGCACAGGCCTTTAAGACTGTAAAAGTGGTTAATAATAGGGTAATTGCTATTTTACCATCTGAGGGTGTGCCATATTTTATGTTGAAAAATGATTTGCTATATCGTGTTACTACTTTCCAGGGGAAAAGAGTAATACAATTGTTAGTTCCCCGAAAACTTGAGCGGTTGGTGTTAGAAGCCGCACATGCACATTTGTGGGGAGGCCATTTAGGGGAGCAGAAAACACTCCAGCGTATACAGTTGAGGTTCTTTTGGCCAGGCATCTATGCCTCAGTCAAGAGAAAATGTCAGGAATACCCAGAACACGGCCCCTCGACCAGAATTTAGGGCTCCACTGGTACCCCTCTCTATCATTTCCATGCCTTTTGAACAAATTGGTATAAATATGATAGGGCCAGTGGAGAAATCTGCTCAAGGGCACCAACACATACTAGTGGTAGTGGACTATGCCACCAGATAACTGGAGGATATACCCCTACGTAATATGAAATCTGGCACTATTGGCAGAGAGCTACTACTTCTATATACGACTTTGAAAAAGAGCTCAGGAGAGCTTGAAACGCGTCAGCAAGAGCCAGTATTCGGGACAGGACGTCATCACCGAGGGACCCGACAGCGAGGCAGGTGCGAACGCCGAACCCGGGCTACACATCTGACTGCAGGCGCCACTTGCGATCGTCTTTTCCATCTCCCCTGGTATGATGTCCAGTTCTATTTTAGAATGTATGTTTAGGATTTTTTGTAATTAAATACTTTTGTTTCATTTTGCATGTCCGTTTGTCATTTGGAGAAGCAGAAATTATTCAGTACACCAACGGACAATTTATCATCTCCATTTAAGAACTTTTGGTCAGATATGGATTAACTGTAGGATAAATCCAGGACTTTATCACAATATATTCTATCATTTATTTATTTATTTATTGACTATTTACCACTGGCACTTCTCTCCCACTAATTATATAACAGCGCCCTATAACCCCCACCACCTATCTTTTTATCCATTGTTTTATTTATAGGAGATTTGAGGCATCTCCAGGTGGAGGTTTATGGCAGCTTGGTTTTTATGTGTTTCATAAATTGGCATATTATTCTGTACTTCTATATACTTGTCTAGGAATACCAAAGGAGGTCCTAACCGACCAAGGTACCCCGTTTGTTTCTAAACTTATGAAAGATTTATGCCGGTTTTTAAAGGTAGACAGAATTACCACTTCGGTGTACCACCCACACACAGATGGTCTGGAAGAAAGGTTTAATCAAACCCAAACAAATGATAAAGAGGGCAGTGTCTCAAGAAAAGTGAGACTGGGATTTGCTTTTACCCTATTTGATGTTCTGGGTTTTGCTTCTACCCTATTTAATGTTCGCGGTCAGAGAGGTACCCCAATCTTCTACAGGGTTTAGTCCCTTTGAACTCCTCTATGGGAGGCAACCCAGAGGGATTCTGGATTTGTTGAAGGAAGGGTAGGAACAACAACCCTGTCAGGACCCTAATATCGTTCAGTTTGTGTCTCAATTTTATGGCCGTCTTAGGCAAATTGCGCCACTCCTGAACGAACATATGGAAAGGGCTCAGCAACGTCAGAAACAAAGTTATGACGTCACCACAGTTAATCGGTTCTATAAACTGGGAGACAAGGTGTTAGTGCTTGTGCCCACTATAGAAAGTAAGATGTATGCTTAATGGCGGGGCCCTTATGAGATCATAGAGGTGGTGGGACTGGTCAATTACAAAGTACAAATCTACCATGTGAACCTGTTAAAACCTTGGAAGGAAAGCGCCAGTCAGCCCTCTTTAGTAGCAAAAAAAGGTCCAGAATGCCAGGTACCCATTGAAGTCACACTTAGTCCTGGGCAGAAACAGGAAGCTGTGAATTTGGTATCGAGGTTCCAAGATGTGTTTTCTGACATTCCAGGAAAGACACAGATCATTCAACATGATATTGTGACTCAACCCGGGGTGGTCATCAAACAAAGGCCATATCGAGGTAAAACATGCACTGGTAAAGCAAGAGGTGGAAGAGATACTTCACCTAGGGGTTATAGAGGAATCAAGTAGCAAGTGGAATAATCCCATTGTCTTGGTACCTAAGCCGTCAGGTGCGGTAAGATTTTGTAATGACTTCCGCAAATTAAATCAGGTCTCTCGCTTTGATTCGTACCCTATGCCCGGATTGATGAGTTGGTAGAGAAATTAGCCAAGAGTCAGCATCTTACCACAATTGACTTGACAAAGGGATATTGGCAGATTCCTTTAACGGAAGCTGCTAAGGCAAAAACAGCCTTCTCTACCCCAGAGGGCCTATTTCAGTACAAAAGGTTACCATTTGGTTTACATGGTGCCCCAGAACCCGTTCAGAGAGCTATGAATAAGTTGCTGCGGCCCCACAGGGAATATGCAGTTGCGTATTTAGACGACATTGTAATTTTTAGCTCTGACTGGGAATCCCACCTACCAAAGGTAGAGGCCGTTTTGAAGTCTCTAAGGGAACACGAAACGCTTGGCCTAAGAAAAGCTTTATGTACAGTGGGTCGGATCCAGAACTAGTTGCATAAACAGTAGCTACTGCACATGCGTAGTAGCTATTGTACGTAATCTGCGTATCATTTCGATACGATAATTGCGTATATGCGGTGCGGTTATTTTGCATGCTTCCCCCCGCCCACTTTAGCAGGTGGGGGGAAGCACAGCCCATTGTTCCGTACAATTTTTGGAACGCTAGGGTTACTATGGTAACCCTAGCGTAACATCTGGAGGGCCTCCAGTCAAAACAGGCCACTTACGCACCTTGCATAAGTGATCTGTCGGGCGCAGGCCTAGATCCGGCCCTATAATACTAAGTCATGGCCACTGGGAAGTGCAAGCAAGGTCCCCCAACGACTCCAAATCCTTTTGACCCACTACTGAGCTCTATGGTGTCATCAAACTTGGCGTGTAGTGCATAGAGCTGAGAGGCTTGTTGTCAGTTTGTTCTTCCTAATAATCTCCACTTGTAATGTCATGTAAATTTAAATGACACTGACTGGGTACCAGACCTCCACTCAAGTAATGAGAAGGTGTAACTTGCCTTAGTGCTATATATGACTACCCCTATGACTAACTGAGGAATTACCATGCAATACACAGAGAAGTAGCTCATAGTCAGGGTGCAGTACATAAACGTGTGCCCGCTCCTTGAACACAAAGGACCTGATCCAAAGTTTGCGAATGCGCTATACATGCTATCTAGAGCTGCGTATTTCTACCGAAACACGCAAATCTGGATTGGACGTAGGTTAGAAGTGCAGGCGTTTAACCCTCGCAAGCGGAGCCGGCCCCGTAGGTTCAGAGAGACCCCTGCAATCTACTGCTGCAGACACTACAGAGGAAGGATGGGGTCCTGTAAACATGAGTGAACCGGGACCTAAGATTTCTGTTGCTGGGCCTGAAGGGCAGAGGTTGCTTGTTGTGTTGCTGCAGCATCTGCTAGTTTCCTATGTTTTTAATGGAGTTTTTCTTTTACGTTTAACAATCTGATTATTCATACCCCGCAACTGTCCCGATTTCAGCGGGGCAGTCCTGCTATCGGGGAACTGTCCCGCCCACCCCAGAACATGTCCCGAGAGATCAGACTCTGGGGACGAATTTTCTTTTTTTTCTTTTTCTTTTTTTTTTTAAAACCCTGCCGCATTATATGCGGCAGGACTCTGTAGAGCTCAGGACACGAGGACAGGAGTTTTGGTCCTACAGGGCTCCCGTTGGAGCTCCCGTCCTGTGCTTTGTCACGAGGCCGCAGAGCAGACGCCGCCGGACAGAGGAAGAGGCAAGACGAACAAGCGCCTCGCAGGAAGGAAGACTGCAACGGTAAGTAAATCATTTAATAGGGTCTGGCAATTGGGGGCAGAGGCTGGCAATGGGGTGGACATTAAATAATTGTAAGCACTGCCAATAGGGGCATAAGGAGACTGGCACTGGTTATTAATTTGGGGGCAGACATGGAGACAGGCACAGACATTGGGGGCAGACATGGAGGCAGGTACCAGCATATGGGGGCAGATGAAGGCTGGCACTGTGAAAAGGGGGCAGATGGAGCCTGGCACTGGCATATGTGGGCAGATGGAGGCTGGCATTAAGGGGGCAGATGAGGTTGGCATTAAGGGGGCAGATGGAAGCTGGCATTAAGGGGGCAGATGGAGACTGGCATTAAGGGGGCAGATGGAGGCTGGCAATAAGGGGGCAGCTGGAGGCTGGCATTAAGGGTGGAGGCTGGCAAATAGGGGACAAATGGAGGCTGGCATTAAGGGGGCAGATGGAGGCTGGAATTAAGGGTGGAGGCTGGCAAATAAGGGGAGGTTGGCATTAAGGGGGCAGTTGGAGGCTGGCAAATAGAAGGCAAATGGAGGCTGGCATTAAGGGGGCAGATGGAGGCTGGAATTAAGGGTGGAGGCTGGCAAATAAGGGGAGGTTGGCATTAAGGGGGCAGTTGGAGGCTGGCAAATAGAAGGCAAATGGAGGCTGGCATTAAGGGGGCAGATGGAGGCTGGAATTAAGGGTGGAGGCTGGCAAATAAGGGGAGGTTGGCATTAAGGGGGCAGTTGGAGGCTGGCAAATAGAAGGCAAATGGAGGCTGGCATTAAGGGGGCAGATGGAGGCTGGAATTAAGGGTGGAGGCTGGCAAATAAGGGGAGGTTGGCATTAAGGGGGCAGTTGGAGGCTGGCAAATAGAAGGCAAATGGAGGCTGGCATTAAGGGGGCAGATGGAGGCTGGAATTAAGGGTGGAGGCTGGCAAATAAGGGGAGGTTGGCATTAAGGGGGCAGTTGGAGGCTGGCAAATAGAAGGCAAATGGAGGCTGGCATTAAGGGGGCAGATGGAGGCTGGAATTAAGGGTGGAGGCTGGCAAATAAGGGGAGGTTGGCATTAAGGGGGCAGTTGGAGGCTGGCAAATAGAAGGCAAATGGAGGCTGGCATTAAGGGGGCAGATGGAGGCTGGAATTAAGGGTGGAGGCTGGCAAATAAGGGGAGGTTGGCATTAAGGGGGCAGTTGGAGGCTGGCAAATAGAAGGCAAATGGAGGCTGGCATTAAGGGGGCAGATGGAGGCTGGAATTAAGGGTGGAGGCTGGCAAATAAGGGGAGGTTGGCATTAAGGGGGCAGTTGGAGGCTGGCAAATAGAAGGCAAATGGAGGCTGGCATTAAGGGGGCAGATGGAGGCTGGAATTAAGGGTGGAGGCTGGCAAATAAGGGGAGGTTGGCATTAAGGGGGCAGTTGGAGGCTGGCAAATAGAAGGCAAATGGAGGCTGGCATTAAGGGGGCAGATGGATGTATAATGTAAGTGTCTGGTGGCTTATCATATATCTGTATAATGTATAATGTAAGTGTCTGGTGGCTTATCATATATCTGTATAATGTATAATGTAAGTGTCTGGTGGCTTATCATATATCTGTATAATGTATAATGTAAGTGTCTGGTGGCTTATCATATATCTGTATAATGTATAATGTAAGTGTCTGGTGCCTTATCATATATCTGTATAATGTATAATGTAAGTGTCTGGTGGCTTATCATATATCTGTATAATGTATAATGTAAGTGTCTGGTGGCTTATCATATATCTGTATAATGTAAGTGTCTGGTGGGTTATCATATATCTGTATAATGTATAATGTAAGTGGCTGGTGCCTTATCATATATCTGTATAATGTAGAATGTAAGTGTCTGGTGGCTTTTCATATATCTGTATAATGTATAATGTAAGTGGCTGGTGGCTTATCATATATTTGTATAATATAAGTGGCTGAGCATATATCTGTATAATGTATAATGTAAGTGTCTGGTCATATATCTGTATAATGTAAGTGTCTGGTCTGGTATCTGTATAATGTACTAGAAAAAGGAGAAGGTAGAATCGCACAGTCTCAAAATTACACAGTGTAAAGCCCACAATTTACAGAGACACTACAGACGTATTAACTAAATTATATGATCTATCCCTTCCCCCTAATGTGTGGTTGGTGACTCTCGATGTAGAGTCACTATACACCAGTATAGGGCATGACAATGGTCTGAAAGCGGTTCAATTCTTTCTCAACCAAGAGATGGATGAACAACCGAATGATTTCTGGTTGGAATTGTTACGCTTTATTCTAACTAAGAATTATTTCACATTCAACCAGAGATACTACTTGCAAACAAGGGGCACTGTGATGGGGACGGCCTGTGCTCCCACCTACGCCAATTATTTGGGGTGGTGGGAGCAACAGGTCGTCTTCACGGAAGATAATCAAATTTTTACAGATTGCATCCTTTTTTGGATGCAATATATCGATGACATCCTTCTGATTTGGGATGGCAGTGAGGACACCTTAAACTTGTTTGTGGGGAACCTCAATGAAAATGATCTCAACCTCAGGTTGACCCAGAATATGAACAGAGACATGGACTGTTGGTAGCTCACGAGGCCCGAGCTTGGCCACCCATGGTTTAAACAAACAAAATAACTATTCAGTATTTCTGTAGTATGTTCTCCATCAACAATACATTATCTTGGTTATTAAAATCCCTTATGAAATCTTTTCAGGTGTTTTCCAACACACCCACCGTGCCACCTGAATAATACTCTCTTCTTTATCAAACTCATATGCACATATACTAATATGATCTGAGTATACTATGTGGGATATTTAAATAATTATTGAATTCATTTTCTATACTGTTCCTGACTGGCCATTTCTATTGCTAGCTTATATCTTCTCACTGTGATTCAGTTAGCAGCCTGCTATATTCTGGTCCTCTGATACATTACTACTTATTATTACAGAATTCTCTTCAAGCTCCTCACCACAACCTACAAGACTCTCTCCTCTTCTACCGCTCCCTACCTCTCCTCCCCTATCTCCATCCACACCCCCTCCCGTCCACTCCGCTCTGCTGATCCTCGCCTTAACTCCAACCTTATAACTACTTCTCACTCCCGCATCCAAGACTTCTCCCGGGCCGCCCCTCTCCACTGGAACAACCTAGCACTTCCTATCAGGCAAGCCAGCACCCTCCAATCCTTCAAACGCTCCCTTAAAACCCACTTCTTCAGGCTAACCTACCTTTCCTCCACCTAAGCTTACCTGCCCTCCCCAGCCACATCATTGTGTCTGCTGTTTATTTGCCATCTCTCACTTAGCATATTAGCTTATATGAGCAGGGTCCTCCTTCCTCTTATCATCATCCCTCTACCCTGTCATCATCTCTTCCCACCTTTTTCTCTCTCCTGTCTATCGCTCTCCTTATTCATCTGCTCCTACACACATATCCAGCAACTTTATTTTCCATATATATTGTTCTGCTATTTTTGTACTGTATTTTATTTTTGCATTGTACCTTTATTATATTCCTTATTCTATGAGTATTAATTATTGTATTGTATATGTAACTACTGGCTTTCCTATTGCATATTATCATATGCTCTTTGAGAAAACCTCTGGGAGAAATGCGTCAGGTCCTGTGCCCGCTAATTGAAATTGCATCTGCACTTTATTTGGGAGAATCGTTTGCATCACTCAATAGATATCAGCTATCTCCCAAAAAATCCTCATTCCATCGCATGTGGCACTATAGAAGCACGTATAATTGCGGAGGTAGGAACTTATACCTTTGGTGCGCACCATACGCTTCCTACTGGGAGCTGTTACCGACAGAGGCATTATTGCTGAAGTTGTACACCTGTATTCCTCGTGGACTGTCGGTCTCTACCCCCTCACTGTTGAAACTATAAGCTACCATCTCACTGCTACTCCATCACGCCTGTGGCAAGTATATTCGATACTTTGTTACAATATTACATGCTATTGTGCCATTCAGAGGAACTGTGCCATACAGAGGCTTTGATTGAAAGCTTACATATATTACATACAGGATCCTTGTCACTTCAACCTTTTTGAATGTGCTTCGATTTCTATTGGGACATTACATGCCTACAATTGCTGCATATTACAGCTAAAGGATTGGATTTTTTGTCTCTCGTATAGACCGTATTTTTATTAAATTCCTCTTAGTGCATAATTATTGCTGCCCATAATTATATGGTACACACTACAGCGGACACCTCTTTATATATGCTTTTCTGATCATTTGTAGTTTTATTGATTGCTATTTTGTCAATGGTGTTTTTATTTTTAATTTCACATTTATCATTATTTTCAAATATTACTTATTTTTATAAGAAACTACATTTTCTGGTTGCTATGGGCAACATCTCCGTTTTTCCTTTCCGCAGTTTAGTACATCTAGC
This sequence comes from Limnodynastes dumerilii, assembly GCA_011038615.1. NCBI lineage: Eukaryota > Metazoa > Chordata > Amphibia > Anura > Limnodynastidae > Limnodynastes > Limnodynastes dumerilii. Next base: position 33,050 of record WWET01006684.1, read on the forward strand.
CCCTGGTATAATAATGGCGGAGACCCCAGACCATGAACCGCTTCTCACTCCGGACAATGTGCAAATACACCACTGTCTGGGTGTGATGCTCTGCAGACTGACATATGGAAGGGATACTCTGCAGCGTCTGACAATCTGTGGGGTATAGATGTAATTCCCTGCAAGATGAGATGGTCTGCAGGGTGAGACTCTCTTCCACATGAGGTGAGATGGTCTGCAGGGTGAGACTCTTCACAAGAGGTGAGATGGTCTGCAGGGTGAAACTCTTCCACATGAGGTGAGATGGTCTGCAGGGTGAGACTCTTCACAAGAGGTGAGATGGTCTGCAGGGTGAAACTCTTCCACATGAGGTGAGATGGTCTGCAGGGTGAGACTCT
>WWET01006684.1:43273-54178 GCA_011038615.1 Limnodynastes dumerilii
CACGGTGTTGGGCTGTAAGCACAACCCCCACTTGTGGACGTCGGGCCCTCATACCACCCTCATGGAGTCTGTTTCCGGCCGTTTGAGCAGACATGCACATTTGCGGCCTGCTGGAGGTTATTTTGCATGGCTCTGGCAGTGCTCCTCCTGTTCCTCCTTGCACAAAGGCAGAGTTGGCAGTCCTGCTGCTGGGTTGTTACTGGCCTGTCTCCTGGTAGCGCCTCCATGCTCTGGACACTATGCTGACAGACACAGCAAACTTTCTTGCCACAGCTCGCATTGATGTGCCATCCTGGATGAGCTGCACTACCTGAGCCACTTGTGTGGGTTGTAGACTCCGTCTCATGCTACCACTAGAGTGAAAGCACCGCCAGCATTCAAAAGTGACCAAAACATCAGCCAGAAAGCAGAGGAACTGAGAAGTGGTCTGTGGTCACCACCTGCAGAACCATTCCTTTATTGGGGGTGTCTTGCTAATTGCCTATAATTTCCACCTGTTGTCTCTTCCATTTGCACAACAGCATGTGACATTGATTGTCAATCAGTGTTGCTTCCTAAGTGGACAGTTTGATTACACAGAAGTGTGATTGACTTGGAGTTACATTGTGTTGTTTAAGTGTTCCCTTTATTTTTTGGAGCAGTGTATATAGATGTGCTATTGTGTATGGAGGTGACAGTAACGATCCTGTGTATGGAGACAATACTGTCGGGATGACACCCACCGGCACTCTAGAAACACACACGTTCTGCCATGGAAGATGGAGTTGATGCGTTTATTGATTCTTTACATTGTAATAAACAGAGAACGGCCTCAGAATGCAGGCACACAAGAGGACATTGCGGACAATAAAGGGGAGACTCGAGGAGAGGGGAAATAATGGGGGAGAGAGTGGAATAATGGGGGAGACCCGGGGAGAGGTCAATAATGGGGGAGACCTGGGGAGAGGGGAATAAAGGGTGAGAGACTGGAGGAGAGCTGTAGGGTGATAGGACGCTCACCCCGCATGCTCTGTCACCGCTATTGTCTGACCCTCGTGTGATTCCCCTGACAATGGCCGCCTATAAACGAATCTAGCTGGGGAATACAAGGAATCCAGAGAACACGCTGTCGCCGCTGGCAATGCCAATCATCCCGTTGTAATCGTTGGCGGACAGCCAGACCTCCTGCCCTTTCTTCAGCTGCACCAGGACCCCTCCAGAGGTGACCTGCTGCTCATTGTACTTGTGGTCACAGAAGCTAGCCTTGCGCTCATTGTCCACGTTCAGGGTGGTGCAGAGGTTGGACGTGTGAGAGGCGTGATACACGAAGTAGTAGACTCCGGCCAGGCGACACACGAATTTCCCGGTGCCCGTGTCATAGTCCCGGTGCTCGTTGGTGATCTCGTTGTTGAATATGATGGGCACATTTTTGTTAGGGTATTGGCTGGTCCGTCTGCACACTGTGAAAGCTGATTGGTAAAGTTGCTTGTGATGGCCAGGCACCCCGTTGTCCCCCTGAGGGCCAGGCACTCCCTTTTCTCCCTGAGGCCCCGGTGGTCCCTTAGGACCATTTTTTCCCATTGGGCCAGAGAGACCTTTCACACCTTTCTCCCCTTTCAGACTGGCCGTGCTGGAGCTTGCCTGAGGACCTGTGCGGATGCCAAGAATCATTATATTATTACAGGATATCCTCTATACGGGCTCTATATCCAGCTCATGTCATACATTCTAAATCCCACTCATGTTATACATTCTATATCCCGCCCAGAGTATAAGCCTACAATTATCAAGCATTCTTTCTGACACACTAAGGCAATCAGCCTGTCTAGAAATATACCATCGGACTTTTGTTTCCTCTACTATATGTGAATTAGCATCTTCCACCTGTTTGCTGATCTTAAACACAATCAACCATATTGGAACATTTTCCATCTCGCTGGATACATATTGCATTGCCATATTATCTATCCACCCATGAACTTATTTACTTGCTGATATTTTATACTTATATCCATCTATATTACCAGTGCTCGTGGAACAAGTGGTTATTTTAAACCTATTTTTATCATTAAATGTTATTTTATTTATTATATTTCAATTGTTGTGTATCACTTGCTTGCATCCTGCTCATGTCATACGCTCTATCCTGCTTATGTCATACATTCTATATCCCGCTCATGTCATACGCTCTATATCCCGCTTATGTCATACATTCTATATCCCGCTTATGTCATACGCTCTATATCCCGCTTATGTCATACATTCTATATCCCGCTTATGTCATACGCTCTATATCCCGCTTATGTCATACATTCTATATCCCGCTTATGTCATACGCTCTATATCCCGCTTATGTCATACATTCTATATCCCGCTTATGTCATACGCTCTATATCCCGCTTATGTCATACATTCTATATCCCGCTTATGTCATACGCTCTATATCCCGCTTATGTCATACATTCTATATCCCGCTTATGTCATACGCTCTATATCCCGCTTATGTCATACATTCTATATCCCGCTTATGTCATACGCTCTATATCCCGCTTATGTCATACATTCTATATCCCGCTTATGTCATACGCTCTATATCCCGCTTATGTCATACATTCTATATCCCGCTTATGTCATACGCTCTATATCCCGCTTATGTCATACATTCTATATCCCGCTTATGTCATACGCTCTATATCCCGCTTATGTCATACATTCTATATCCCGCTTATGTCATACGCTCTATATCCCGCTTATGTCATACGCTCTATATCCCGCTTATGTCATACATTCTATATCCCGCTCATGTCATACGCTCTATATCCCGCTCATGTCATACGCTCTATATCACGCTCATGTCATACATTCTATATCCCGCTCATGTCATACGGGCTCTATAACCTGCTCATGTCATACGCTCTATAGCCTGCTCATGTGATACAGGCTCTATATCCTGCTAATGTCATACGCTCTATATCCCGCTCATGTCATATGGGCTCTATATCCTGCTCATGTCATACGGGCTCTATGAAGGGGGGTTATTGTCCTGTGTTGCAGCCGGTATTGTTACTAGAGGTGGCGCGGAGTATGATGGCAGCCAGCTGAAGGTGGCACAAGGTGATTCATTAGGTTGCCAGTCCAGACCTGGGGCACCTTGTCATGGCAGAGAATAGGGTGTGGCACAGGAGCAACCAGCATGTTGTTATGGACAGTAGACAGGGGAGCCCCGGTTCTTGCCGCGTTTGGTAGGTAAGTATGAGGGTACCTCTGTCGCCCTTGGCTCCTTTCTGGCCGTCACGTCCATCTTTCCCTGGAATTCCAGGTATTCCTGGCAGGCCCGGGATAGCTGCTCCACACGAGTCTTCACACTTCACCCAGGTAATCAGAGCCAGGAAAATGAACCCAGTGGTCAGTATCATCGTCACAGCACAGCTCGTCTGCGGGGTAATAGAGGGGGTTACTCCCATGCAGAGGCTACTCCTGTGGACTGTGAGTACAGTAGTCAAAATATGAAGTGTAATATGGTGGGACCCGGACTCGGCCCCGATGGGATGTGTTACGGTTTTTGTATGTTCTCTTCCTGTGGGAGGCATAAATTCCCCCTTGTACCCTTGTTGTATGTCACCCAATAAATAACGTCTCTGAAACCCACCCGATTGAGCCCCCCCTTTGTCCTCAGTGTGTACTTACCACTCTCAGTCAATCTTCTGTACCGTGAGCGGAGATCACTGCTTGTAAGATGAGGAGAAAGTAAAGGTTGTGTTGATGTGCAGTGATTCCAGGGACCTGCTGACTGCAGACACTTTCCCTTCCGCTTTCTACTTCCTGGAAGCCAACTCAGAATGACTCAAATCACAGAAAAGTTCCTCATTGTAATAAGAGAAACACAATCTTGTGGCTGCAGACAGGGCCCTCATCTGTAAGCAGCATATCTGATTTACCACATTAACCTCCTAAAGGTGTACAAAGGTCTCCATCTACCTGCTAGAGGTGTTCAACCATCCCATCTACCTGCTAGAGGTGTTCAACCATCCCATCTACTTGCTAGAGCTGTACAATGGTCACATCTACCTCCTAAAGCTGTACAATGGTCACATCTACCTCCTAGAGCTGTACAATGGTCACATCTACCTCCTAGAGCTGTACAATGGTCACATCTAAAGTTGCTCATTCAATTTATAGGTAAATGTAAACAGGTGCGTGAAAGGCAGGGGCTTAATCTGCTAGCCACATAAACAAAGGGAGAAATAGCCCCAGCAACACTGCCATAAACCAGTAACAGACTATACTGTTCTATCTGTAAAATAAAACACAGAAATGTACGTTACACATAGCGCAAAAATATATGATAAGCCACCTGCCCCCGTCAAGGCCTTTCGGTATACGGTGGTCCTAACTCTAACAATGAGAGTCCCAATGTTGGGTCATATATATATATATTTTTTTTTTCTAATAATATATAATACTATAATAAAATATAAGTTTATACTGGGGGTGTTGGCATTGTCTGAGCGCACCAACCCACATATAATATTTATCGCTGCTTTTCTAGTGACTCTTGGGATACTATTAGTGGGCAAGTGCCGTTCACAAGTTTACATCCGTAGCACCTACCCTTGCAGGAACAACCTCGGTGCTATTGTTTTTAATTTCTACATTCTCCAGGTGCCATGCCTCACATACTACTCTTGTGCTGCACCCTCCTCTGGAACTCTCTAATAGACCATTCTCCAGCTGCCATGCTCCACACACTCCTCTTGTGCTGCTCCCTCCTCTGGAACTCTCTAATAGACCATTATCCAGCTGCCATGCTCCACACACTCCTCTTGTGCTGCTCCCTCCTCTGGAACTCTCTAATAGACCATTATCCAGCTGCCATGCTCCACACACTCCTCTTGTGCTGCTCCCTCCTCTGGAACTCTCTAATAGACCATTATCCAGCTGCCATGCTCCACACACTCCTCTTGTGCTGCTCCCTCCTCTGGAACTCTCTAATAGACCATTATCCAGCTGCCATGCTCCACACACTCCTCTTGTGCTGCTCCCTCCTCTGGAACTCTCTAATAGACCATTCTCCAGCTGCCGTGCTCCACACGCTCCTCTTGCGCTGCTCTCTCCTCTGGATCTTTCTAATAGCACACTCTCCAGCTGCCATGCCTCACACACTCCTCTTGTGCTGCACCCTCCTCTGGAACTCTCTAATAGACCATTCTCCAGCTGCCGTGCTCCACACGCTCCTCTTGCGCTGCTCTCTCCTCTGGATCTTTCTAATAGCACACTCTCCAGCTGCCATGCCTCACACACTCCTCTTGTGCTGCTCTCTCTTCTGGATCTTTCTAATAGCACACTCTCCAGCTGCCATGCCTCACACACTCCTCTTGTGCTGCATCCTCCTCTGGAACTCTCTAATAGACCATTCTCCAGCTACCATGCCTCACACACTCCTCTTGTGCTGCACCCTCCTTTGGATCTCTCTAATAGACCATTCTCCAGCTGCCATGCTCCACACACTCCTCTTGTTCTGCTCCCTCCTCTGGAACTCTCTAATAGACCATTCTCCAGCTGCCATGCTCCACACACTCCTCTTGTGCTGCTCTCTCCTCTGGAACTCTCTAATAAACCATTCTCCAGCTTCCATGCTCCACACACTCCTCTTGTGCTGCTCCCTCTTCTAGAACTCTTTAATAGACCATTCTCCAGCTGCCATTCTCCACACACTCCTTTTGTGCTGCTCTCTCCTCTGGATCTCTCTAATAGACCATTCTCCAGCTGCCATGTCTCACACACTCCTCTTGTGCTGCACCCTCCTCTGGAACTCTCTAATAGACCATTCTCCAGCTGCCATGCCTCACACACTACTCTCTCCTCTGGATCTCTCTAATAGATCATTCTCCAGCTGCCATGCTCCACACACTCTTTTTTATGCTGCTCCCTCCTCTGGAACTCTCTAATAGACCATTCTCCAGCTGCCATGCTCCACACACTCCTCTCTCCTCTGGATCTCTCTAATAGATCATTCTCCAGCTGCCATGCTCCACACACTCTTTTTTATGCTGCTCCCTCCTCTGGAACTCTCTAATAGACCATTCTCCAGCTGCCATGCTCCACACACTCCTCTTGTGCTGCTCTCTCCTCTGGAACTCTATAATAGACCTTTCTCCAGCTGCCATGCTCCACACAGTCCTCTTGTGCTGCTTTCTCCTCTGGATCTCTCTAATAGCACACTCTCTAGCTGCCATGCCTCACACATTCCTCTTGTGCTGCACCCTCCTCTGGAACTCTCTAATAGACCATTCTCCAGCCTGCTTTTCTCTTGTACTCCTTTGTTGTGTGTTAGCATATGCATATTACTTCCCCTTGTGGCCCCTGTGAGTCACATCAGTAATCTCTGCAGTGTTAAGGCCCCTGCGCCCGGGGAATAAATTGGATATATATGTGCTGAATGATGTGAGGATGAGAGATGTTGGCTGTAATTCACTAATATTATTCCTCCTCCATACAGAATGTAACTAGGAGCCAGATAAAAGCATTTATTCAGTGTTATTGTCATCACACATGTAGCATGGAAGATGTTAGAGATTAAAAGCTGACAGGCATTCGAGGCTAGAGCGTGGTGCGCGGTGTTCTCAGGATACCGGATGCATGGTGTATACGGGGGGAATATGGGGCATATATGGGGGGTATATGGGGCATATACAGGGGGTATATATGGGGCATATATACGGGGCGAATATGGAGCATTTATAGGGTGGTATATGGGGGTATATATGGGGGGAATATTAGGTTTATGTGTGTATATGGGGGATATATATGGGGTGTATACAGGGCGTATACGGAGGAGTATATACGGGACGCACGGATCAGTTAATCTGAGGGAAGAGCAGGAATCCGCTGAACACGCCTCTGTCCTCAGAGCTGCTGACGCTCTTGCTGCTGTCCCCCTGGATCCACACCTGGTCACCTGGACTCAGTCTGAGGACGGTTCCCCCGGAGTTGACCTGTTGCTGTTTCCGGGAATTTCTGTCACAGAAGGTGAGCAGCGGCTGTTCTTTCTGACCACTGCGCTTCACGTAGATTTGGAGACAGAGATCGCCCTCAGACACCACCTGAAAGGAGAAGTAATAGTATCCGGGGTCGGCCGAGCAGGTGACCTTGCCGCTGTCGCTGTTATAAATGCTCCCTTCGCTTGTGATGATCTGGCCAAAGACCAGCACGTTGCCTTTGAATGCGGGGCGCGTGGCAGAGAATACCGGCTTGCTCCCTTTTTTCGTGTCCGCCATCGCTCCTTTGGAACCTTTTGGGCCTTGATCTCCTGGAGTTCCTAGGGGCCCCTCAGGACCCTTGTAGCCTATAAGTCCTGGCTCACCTGGGGTCCCCCGCTCTCCTATATCCCCTTTACTGGTTTTCAGCGCAGGAATCCTGCTGGCGGGTCCTTAGAGAGAGAAGAAAGTTACTGCAGCCGGTCCGCCAATTCACCAGCATGATGAGCCATAGGGAGAGGGTCTGTAATATAACCCATGGGGGGGTCTGTAATATATCCCATAGGGGGGCTGTAATATAACCCATAGGGGGGGGGGAGCTGTAATATAACCCATAGGTGGGGGGCTGTAATATAACCCATAGGGGGGCTGTAATATAACCCATAGGGCAGCACAGCTGGCTTTCTATCCCTTATCTCTCCTCATAGCAGCTGGCGTGGTACCTGGGTCTCCTTGGTCTCCTTTCTGCCCTGGGCGCCCATCTCGTCCTGTCTTGCCCGGATGGCCGTCCTTTCCATTGGCAGCTGTGCACCCAACTAAATCACACAAGCCCTGGTCCAGGCCTTCAGCCAGAAGCAGAGCCAGCACCAGCCATCGGGTCCCCATGTCTGTCCTATAACGGGCACAGATCATACCCAGGAGAGAGTGGCATGTTTCATGTGGCATTATGACCCATCTTCACTGAACATTCCCTACATCTGTATTACTGTACTGTACTCCTATATACTCCTTTATACTGTACTGTACACCTATATACTCTATACTGTACACCTATATACTCTACTGTACTGTACACCTATATACTCTATACTGTACTGTACACCTATATACTACTCTATACTGTACACCTGTGTATTCCTTTATACTGTACACCTATATATTCCACTGTACTGTAAACCTATATACTCTATAATTTACTGTACACCAATATACTCTATACTGTACACCTATACATTCCACTATACTGTACACCTATATACTCTATGCTGCACTGTACACCTATATGCTCCTCTATACTGTACTGTACACCTATATACTCCTCTGTGCTGTACACCTATATATTCCTCTATACTGTACTGTACACCTATATATTCCACTGTACTATACACCTATATACTCTATACTGTACACCTGTATACTCTATAGTGTACTGTGCACCTATATACTCTATACTGTACTGTACACCTATATATTCCACTATACTGTACACCTATATACTCTGTACTGTACACCTGTATACTCTATAGTGTACTGTGCACCTATATACTCTATACTGTGCTGTACACCTATATACTCTATACTGTACTAAACACCTATATACTCTGTACTGTACTGTACACCTATATACTCCTCTATACTGCATTGTACACCTATATACTCCTCTATACTGTACACCTTTATACTCTGTACTGTACACCTATATATTCCTCTATACTGTACACCTTTATACTCCTCAGTGCTGTACACCTATATATTCATCTATACTGTACTGCACACCTATATATTTTATATTGTACACCTATATACTTCTCTATACTGTACACCTATATACTCCTCTGTACTATACACCTATATACTCTATACTGTACTGCACACCTATATACTCCTCTATACTGTACTGTAAACCTATATACTCTGTGCTGTACACCTATATATTCCTCTATACCGTACTGTACACCTATATACTTGATACTGTAATGTACACCTATATATGCCTCTATACTGTACTGTCCTACTATATACTCCTCTATACTGTACTGTACACCTATGTACTCCTCTGTGCTGTTCACCTATATATTCCTCTATACTGTACTGTACACCTATTTACTCCTCTATACTGTACACCTATATATTCGTCTATACTGTACTGTACTCCTATATACTCTATACTGTACACCTATATACTCCTCTGTGCTGTACACCTATATATTCCTCTATTCTGTACTGTGCTCCTATATACTGTACTGTACACTTATATACTCCTCTGTGCTATACACCTATATATTCCTCTATACTGTACTGTACACTTATATACTCCTCTATATTTTACTGTACGCCTATATACTCCTCTGTGCTTGTACCTGTATATTCCTCTAACTGTTCTGCGCACTTATATACTCCTCTATGCTGTACTGTACACATATAAACTCCTCTGTGCTGTACACCTGTATATTCCTCTCTACTGTACTGTACACCTATATGCTCCTCTATACTGTACACCTATATATTCCACTATACTGTACTGTACACCTATATACTCTATACTGTACTGTACACCTATATACTCTATACTGTACACCTATATACTCCTCTGTACTGTACACCTATATACTCTATACTGTACACCTAAATACTCCTCTATACTATACCGTACACCTATGTACACCTATATGCTCCTCTACACTGTACTGTACACCTATATACTCTATACTGTACAACTATACACTCCACTATACTGTGCTGTACACCTATATACTCCTCTGTACTGTACACCTATATACTCCTCTATACTGTACTGTACACCTATATTCTCCTCTATACTTTACTGTACACCTATATACTCCACTATACTGTACTATACACCTATATACTCTGTAATTTACTGTACACCTATATACTCTATACTGTACACCTATACATTCCACTATACTGTACACCTATGTACTTCTCTATACTGTGCTGTACACCTATATACTCATCTATACTGTAATGTACACCTATATACTCCTCTGTGCTGTACACCTATATATTCTTCTATACTGTACTGTACACCTATATATTCCACTATACTTTACTATACACCTATATACTCCTCTATGCTGTACTGTACACCTATATACTCTATACTGTACTGTACACCTATATACTTCTCTATACTGTACTTTTAGGCTATATACGCTGTGTCTTATAATTTATGGTATCAGTTTAGAAGGGAATACAAATTTAATACAGAGCTGTAATACTGACCTCATTCCCTGTCCCGGGTGTCAGGGCTCTGTGTGGAAGATGCCTCTCGTTTTTTGTCTCTGTCTCTCTCCCTCTCTGTCTCTCTACCTCTCTGTCTCTCTTTTCCCTCTGTCTCTCTTCCCTCTGTGCGCTGTCAGATTGTCAGCTCTTCTGCTAATGACACTTCTCCTTTCCAGGGTTTATTTCCCCTTCGCACATCCTGTACATGCAGAGACTGCCCTGCCTGGTCCTTCTTCATGCTCTGGCCCTAACCGGGGCATATAATAAACCAGGGGGCATTACACTAGGGCATTTAATAAACCAGGAGGTATTCCACTGGGGCATATAATAAACCAGGGGGTATTACAATGGGGCATATAATTAACCAGGGGGTATTACACTGGGGCATATACTAAACCAGGGGGTATTACACTGGGGCATATAATAAACCGGGGGTATTACAATGGGGTATATAATAAACCAGGGGGAATTAGACTGGGGCATATAATAAACCAGGGGGAATTAGACTGGGGCATATAATAAACCAGGGGGAATTACACTGGGGCATATAATAAACCAGGGGTTATTACAATGGGGCATATAATAACACTGGGGCATATAATAAACCAGGGGGTATTACACTGGGACATATAATAAGCTAGGGGGTATTACACTGGGGCATATACTAAACCAGGGGGTATTACACTGGGGCATATAATAAACC